>JADHYT010000063.1:27873-100194 GCA_027604725.1 Entophlyctis luteolus | reverse complement strand
ATCCAGCTCTTGTTAGTAATCAGAAGGCATTCAAGTTCCTCCTCAGAATATGACAACAACACAGCACCCAAGACATCAAATCTCCAATCCTGAACTTCAAACAGGTCCCAGATAATCTCCAGGATCATCTGGCAGATCATTGGCCAGATCTGATGAAGATCTGGATCCAGCACCAGATCCAGAGTATCCAGATCCAGATCCAGCACTTGTTGAATTATTTTTTTAAACATTGTTCTGCTGACTTATTTCATTTATTGAATTGTTTAAGGTAAAGATGAAAGAATCTGGATGCGAATAAGTTTTTTCGAATTATAGTTGTTTTTTTTTGAAGACTTGGAAGCAAAATATGAAAAAAAAACAAAAAAAAAATCAATTTGCTAAATTTTCTTTTCTTTTTCTGTGTTAATTTCTATGTGAAATCTAAACAGAAAAAGAATAGAGTTGTTTGAAACTGCTGTCTGCTGTATTTCCCTTCAAGATTCAATAAAGGGATGTGGATGCAGCAGACCTGCTCAAGAAAAAATTTCAGAAAAAACCCACAGCAAACAACTCCCAGCAGTTCCACTTAATAAAAAGACAGGGAAACATTCCACAATGTAAAAGCCCTACCTCCCACAAAAACTGAAGTAAGAAATAAAAAATGATATAAAATAAATTCATATTTTCACACTAAATGATGCCAGATACTTCCTGGATTATCTGGTAAAATCTGGCTGAATCTGGCTGTGCCAGATAGGATAAAAAATCTGGCATTTTGTATCTGGCATCTGGCAGATTGATTTGCTGGATTTTTTTGAATCTGGCACCTGCCAGATACAATGTGGATCTACCTGGCAATTTTTTAACTTGGCGGATGCATTGCTGGATATTTTTGCCAGATCCTGGATCAGGTCAGGACCCAAAAAAAAATTTGCTGGATAGGATCTGGATATCTGCTGGATCAAAATTCTCATTTTTCTGTGGTTAAACAAAAAATGCCATCAATCCATTGTGTCAGTGTTCTAAAACAATGCCTGATTCTAAACCTCACCCTGAGTTTTACAATTGTGCTGGACCATAATTACATAGAATTCCTGGCCCTGTCTTCATTTTCACCAGCAGCAAGTCTTCACACACTTGCTCTGTCACTGGAAATATACATACTTCCATTTTTGCTAAACCATGGTTTATCTTTTTCAAGCACAGATCCGAGCAGTCCGTGCCTCACGTAGCGCACAGTTGTGCACTGCCGGTGCTTAGGGACACCACTGACCAGCAGCACCGGAACGCCTAAGCTTCGGGTCCGTAAGAGCTAAACGCATGTTGAAACACAGGCCAACGACGCGAGCACATCGGCCACGGCCATTGCTTCCGCCACAAACACAACCGTTGCGTCCGGTTCCGTCGTGGCTTCGGGTACTTCCAGCACCGCGTACTGCGAATCCAAGAGGGACGAACCAGCAAAGTGGTTTGCCCGCGAAGCTAGTCTTCGCTCGATATCCTCACGCGGAATTGCCAAATGCACGAATCGCACTGTCGCGCCAACCTCCCTCCGTAATACATCCCGATAACGCCGCGCAAGCGCCGAGCATGCCACTACAACCAGCTGATTCTTCATTGCTTCAGCTGTTGCCGCAGCGCTGAGGGCTTGAAGCCACGGAAGCCGGTCTGCGTCTGTGAGTGGGATTCCTTCCGCCATCTTGAGCTTGTTTTCTTGCGTGTGGAAGTCGTCGCCCTCTATGAAACATCCGCCGTTCACTGCAGCAAGCTGAGTTCCAACCGTCGACTTTCCACACCCGGTGACGCCCATTATGACGACGACTATTCCGGTCATCCGTTTGCGACAATTTTCCCGAAACAGCCAAATGCCGGGCCGCCAGTCCATATCACAAGAAGCAGCTTCATGAGAAGCTTAAATCGAAACTTCAACTATCACGGCCTCTTATTCATGGTAAGTAGTAAATCAATTTGAATAATGCCATTACGGCTTCCAATGGCAACAATACCATCAACATCCCTATTTCAAATCCATTTGTAGAATCTTTCTATTGCACCTACAGATCTATTTATCACAATTTCATCGAAATTTTACTTGAAGAATCGCAGTAAAGTTTAGCAATGGTTTATAAAAGTTCGCGAATTCTTTCCTTCAATGGTTGATCAACATAAAACCGAGCAGAATATTGGGTTTCAATTGAAGGCCACCTTGTCCGATTCAAACGAGGAGTTAAACGGGATATCAATTTTGAACCCGGCATTGTTTCCGGGCTTCTTGTTGACCATACTTTTTACCCTAGCGAATGCTTTTGTTGCAACAAATCTCTTATCATGTTCGCAGAAAATATAGTTTCGTAGCTTCAATAAATCAAACTTATCTTCACTAAATAAATTACGAGGTCCAGCAAAATTCAGAGCGGATCACTAGCGTTGTCCCGCATTACTCAAGATGGAGTATTATGCAGCACGCTCTATATTAAACTAATTTCATTCACACAGTATTGGTCCTCAAAGTCGTCTTTGCGCCTCGTTGAAGATATGCAGAAGAACACATTTGTTCATGAGGCAGTGAAAAAAAGTCGTCGAAATCGTATATTCTCCCGTTGGCAAGTCATTCGTCGTCTTCGCCTCCATCAGCCTCGCCAACGTCTGGCGCCGAGTCCACAACCACCTTCCGGCTCTTAATAGCGCCGGCTGCTGCACCGTTGCCACCACCAACCACGACACCCCCTGCCTTCCCACGCTTCTTCAGGAGCGCAGTAGGAACAAATTTCGTAAGTTCTTTTTGCAAATCGCGCATTTGAGGCTCCACGCTGATAATTGAAGGCCGATTCACAGGCTTCTGAGGTTCCGCAGTTTCCGCAGCCTCCTTTGCAGAGGTTGAGGTCTTAGTCGACGAAGATAATTCTGATCGATGCGCGACATTATAGTATACTGGTGCAGAAAAGTGGTATTGTGGTGGAAATTGATACGAGGGCGCTTGGGCAGAACTTGCAGGGAATAAGCCGTGCGGCTGTAGTTGCTGCGATTGCATTATTTGCGAATTCGTGTAAAATTGAGGGACAAACGGCATTTGTGTAAGTTGTGAGACAGACAGGGGTGGAATGGGCAGCAAAGGATTATTGAGATTATCCAAATTTTGTATAGTCGGTTTTATCTCCAGCCGTCGTTCAGGCAAATCAAGATTGTGGTAAAACTGCGCGTCTAAAGAAGGCTTTCCTTGTGGTATTGGGAGGTTCGAATAATCAAGGGGCTTCGCAAGAGAGCCATCATTCTCAGAGCTTTCATCAGAGTCAGTGGAATCAGTTTCGTCCGAAGAATTTGATTCTGAGTCGGATGATCCGCCAGATTTAATTTCTTTTCGAGGTTTCTTCGGCCCATGAGGATTAAAAGTCGGATGATACCATTTCATGGGGACATCGTCTTTTGGCTTCGAGCTGACTGACGCAACGTTCACAGCTGCCAAACCTACCGCCTAAAACGAAACTTGAGTGACTAAATCCATAGCTGCCATTATACCCGTCGAGAGTCATTTATTTCGTCCAGGCGCTGTTGAATCTTGTCCTTTCTCGTTTTGCCTATTTTATCTAAAGTTCCGTCTTTCTCTGCAAACATATGCATGGTCACATCACTCTTTTTAACATTCGTGATACTCACCAACTTTACCCAAAGAAGCCAGCTCCTCGGCGAGACGCAATGCTTCTCGGTGGTTGGCGGCCAGAACGTCCTTCTTCTTCTTGTCTTCTTTGTTCTTCTTGAGCTCCTTCTTGCGCAGAAGCTTGCGGTGCGCCTGGGAAACTTGCAAAGTTAGTGCAACCGGGCTGGAAACGATGACATGCTTACATCGGCTGGGTTCAGGTCTTTTCCCTTTTTGGCCATTTCCAATTCTGTCTAAACGAACTATACTCCCCAAGTCATCATCTGCAGCGGCGAGCAAAACGGGCAAGTCGGCTGAGCTCTGGCCGGCATTTGGAAATCTGTCACTGATTTAACGAGCCTATTTTATTTTGTGTATCCAAGTGCAGATGAGGCCGATCCTCAGAAACTTTTGTAAAATACTGTAAACCAGAGGGCGTAAGTTCCTCTTATCTCGGCGCGGTTGAAGCCCGCCGAATTTGCAGTTGGGATGACGAAAACTTTCGGTCCCTTGTCGTTGATGGTTATTTGACCATCCCAGTCGGTAGCATTTGTAAGAATGGGTTGATTTATATTTGAGCCGAGTTTGACGTCAATCAGCACTTACTCTGGGTCTCGGGAACGTTGAGGACAAACATGCGGGGATCTGGGGCTCGAGGATCATACGAACCACGCCGCCTTTGCTGGTCATCTGGGGAAAAGGGGAGTTTCTGGTCGATGCGGCAGTGGTCTTTTATTAGGTGGCACCTCCGCACAGCCGAGGAGACTGGACTCACTCTCAAGTTCGTTGTTGGGAAATGTGGGTACTGGAAGCTTGTAATGCTCATAATGCAGTGAGCTTCACAAAGAAAACTGAAATGGTTGTGAGAGTAACAGCCGTATCATCTTACTGTTTTTCTACTAACTGGTGGCAGCAAAGGAGATCCCGTTATTCATTCTCTGTTCTCCAAGCGAGGATATCGTCGCCAACCTCATCTTCCTCAAATTCAACCAAAGATGACCCTGGTCGTGCTTCACTTTCGTCTTCGGCGCGAGACATTGAAGGCGTCGACCGCAATCCTCTACCACTACCAACAGACGAGCGTTTGTCTTGTGTTACACTGTCTCCTCCAACAATGTTGTTCATCGCCAGCTCCTTCAGCTTCGAAAGTTGGGTTGTTATGCCCATATTTGGCACTTGTAAAATCTTGCTGCTTCTCTTGTTTTGCTGCGAGGCTGCAGAAGTAACTGCGGCAACTTGCGCATTCGCATTTGCTACCGCTGCCTGAACAGCCGCCTGTACAGCATCGCCGACTTCTCGCACCACAACTTCGACGCGGCCCGCAACACCAGCCGTCTCGCGAGCAACAGTCTCGCCAACCGCGGCACCATGAACACGGACCGCATCGCCGACAGCTGCCACAGCATCTGCCACTCGCGCGTCCAGAGCGCCAGCAAGTTCGTCGCGCACCCCTGCCATGACTGTCCGCATCGATTCCTGTGCGGCCGCCGCACCCGCCAGCGCGCTCTGCAGCGAAGCCGCAGCCCAAGATTCGACAGCATCCACACGCGCGGCCACGGCGTCGACCCGTGCAAGCGCCGCGTCCACTGCATCCCGGGTCGCAGTTGCAGCTGCCTGTGTCTGCTGCCGTACTGCAGCGAGCGTCGCCTCCGGCACGGCTGTCTCGATATGCACGAGCCTCTGCGTCAGTGCGTCCAGTTTGTCCAGCACTGCGGTCAATAATTGTGGTGTTGTGTCGCGTGGCCCATCCTCTGCTTCCTTTAGCGACGCAGTCCTTGAAGACTTCTTCGTCAGCGTTTCTAGCTTTTCGTCCAACAATCGAGACAAGATGGACTCCAGCTGTTCGGCGCTAGCTGAGGAAAAAGGGCTTTGGGGTGCTTGATTTAAGGCAGGAAGGTCATTCTGAGCATCGTTTACACCCTGATTAACTCCGTATATCGGAGGCTGTGAAAGTCGAGAAGGAGTTGCAGGCCTATTGATCTTCATATCCAATGACGGTAACGCATCGATTGATCGAGGAGATATGAAACTGGGTGGTCTGGACTTTGTTCCCATTGATGGTGAGCTTGGCCGACTGCTTGCAGTTAAAGACGGTGAAGCTGATGGAGATGGAGATTCCGGAATCTGTTGTGCCGGCACGATTTGCGCGATCACGCGACTATCGCATACAGACTGCGTTTGTGGTCTGTTTGGATCTAAAGAGACTTTGACAAGCTGCGAATTTTCGCCAGTGATCCATTTTTCTGCCAGTAAAGTCGCGCAATTCTGAATCGTATCGGGAAAGAGATCTGAGATTTTCAAATTGGGCTATTTGATAAAATCAAATTGGCAGATGAAAACCAACCGATTTGAAAATCCATTTTGTACTGACGGGGAACGGTCACGTTTACAGGTACCAACGAGCAATCATTGCCTGTGGAACCACCTCCAGTCAAAACCATAACGCGCGCAACTTCGCAGTCCATAATGTTCAACAAACTCTTCGGTCGCACAAGGCATGCATCTATGACAGGTTTCGAGAAAACAAAGGGAGTTTGAGAAACCGGCGTCAAGACCGTTGAAGAAACTTCGAAAGTGCGAATTGTCGTGTCTCCCTTCCCGGTCAGAAACAGCAGCGATGAGTCGGGATCATAAACTACGGCAAGATTAAAATCATTGAATACCACAGCTGATTTACTGACGCGGAATAAGAGATCCGATCGATGTATCAAGTTTGTGTTTCAAAACAGGCTCTCGCATTGAACGAGCGTCCCAAAGCGCACATTCGCGGTCAAGAGTACGGGAAGACCCTGTAGAAAGCAGCATGGTGTCCAACGAGCGATTCAACCACATCACCTTTGACGGACGTGCGCCATTGTGAACAGGCACCGTCGCGGCGACCAGAGGCGAATATGAACGCTGCAAAAGCAACTTTGTCAATGCCAACAACTATACGAGAATGCGCACGATAAGTGCAAACTCACAGGATCAAATAATCGAATAATGTTGTCTTTTGATGTTGTTGCTAGCATTGATCCACATTCACTGAAACCAATCGACTGAACAGTGGCTCCGCGCTGAGAGACGACGAACTCCGAAATCGTGCGCAAGGACGAGGTTCCGACGTCCACAAGTCCTGCCGACCCATTATCGGTTCCCGCTGCAACCACTAAAGCAGTACGATGACAAGCGATGGATAACACACTGCCATTTGGTCCATTGGAATCAGTCCGAAAGCGTGCGCTTCCAATGGTTGCTAGACTGTCCGCAGATATGGCGTGAACCAGACCATCGGTGCTACCACAAACAATTAAGGGTTTACTGGCTGGCAGCACGTCGAGAGCGGATGCATTCGGAACGACTATGGCTGGCGGAGGATCTGGCGCAATAACGCGCAGTGATCCGCGCGCTGCCAGAACCGCAAAGCGGGGGCTATAGGGCGGGGCGTCTACTCCACCACCTTCGACACATACAACCTGCTGCGCACCAGGGCCGGCAGCGGCCAGCCACGCGTCGCGAGTGGCGAGAGTTCTCTCACGGAGCTCGGCGCTGCGGAACGGCGAAGCAGCAAAACGTGCGTAGGAGGTCCGTTGCGGCTTCATCGAATGCCAGATGCGCAAGGCAACCTGGTCAACTCGCGGCCCATGCGGGCCGCACCTGCGCCACCAGTCTGCATATTTCTTGGGCATGGTGAAGTGTGTTTTTTATGCTTGTGTGTCCTCAGTCAGTGCATACAGTTCACATTATGTTGGCCTTTCATGATGTTGGGTGAAACTACTTGCAGCCAGAATTGAAAATTAACTTTGAAAAGGATTGGACAAGGGACACAGTATGATAATGTTCTAATCTTTTGTAGGCAGGAAGATTGTGTCTACTTTTGTGCTAGCCACTATAGACAGAGATCCAAAGAAAAAATTATCTGCTTCTTCACAATGCAGCTTGAGTTCTAATCTGTGTATCTGTCCAGCAGTATCTGGCATCCAGCAAGTATCCAGCATGTATCTGGCATAAATACCCAGCATCTGGCACTACCTGGCAAAGTATCTGGCACTCATATGGCATCTGGCAAGTATCTGGCAGGTATCTGGCTAAAGTATCTGGCATCTGGCAGATTAATTGAAAGTAGTCATGTGAGTTATGTTGACTATGATTGACAATAGGACTTACTTCAAAATAGCATTAAATGGCAAAAAAAAAGTTCATTCCCATCACAGTACTGTTTGTTGAATTTCTCATGATTAATGATTTAAAAGATATCTTGAAGGCAACAGTTTTTCAATATATTTGGCTTAATGCTGTTATAGATCTTGCACGATATGACATTGAAGATTTCAAGTGCAACATCTCCACAATCATGAATCTCATCACTTATGATCTATATTGATGAAATTCAGCTGTCATTTGAGAATGTAATTAGCAGCAACATGTTTACTCTAGTGTTATAAAATGCAGTTAGTGCTGGGATTTGATTACTGATCAAATTCGCAGAAAAAAAGAGGGAAAAAAAACAGATATCCAGGTTTACAAATTTGGCTGATTATGCCAGATTTTTGCCAGATAATCTGGTGAAATCTGGCTGAATCTGGCTGTACTGGATAGGAAACAAAATCTGGCATTTTGGATCTGGCATCCAGCAGATTCATTTGCTGGATTTTTTTCAATCCAGCACTTGCCGGATAAGATTTGGATCTACCTGGCAATTTTTTTTACCTTGCAGATGCTTTGCCAGATATTTTGCCAGATTTGCCAGATCCTGGATCAGATCAGGATACCAAATGAAAAAAATTTTCTGAATAGGATCCTGGATATCTGCCAGATTCATATCTGGAAAACATACTATAGAACCCAGCACCTATGGGTGGGATGATTTCATGAATGGCACGTCAGTGGTGACTCAATTTGGGTCATGAATTGCAATGCATTGTGCAGTTGCCATCCATTTTGCCACTGCCATCCATTTTCCTTTTTTCTTCAACAAAACAACCACCAATAAACCCCCACTTGTTTCCATGTCCCTGCACACTGCACCAACCACCAAATTTGCCTGTCCCCATGTCTGAAACCATCATTTCCAAAATCCTGTTGAAAAGCTTTGACACTGTTGCCAGCTCTGGACAAGCTCTCACTCATGTTCCAGCTGTGTGCATGCATCTTTGATTAAATTGAGATTGATCATCTCAAATCAATCTCAATTTAATCAATCTGCTTTAAGGCTGTCTGTAATGACCATGAGCTGCATGCCAGCATGCTGCTCCAAAGTCCCACTCTGCCCAAACAAGTCCACAGTCTCCAAGATCAGACTCCTTTGATTCTGTGCACAAAACAATTTTCCACAGCACAGTGGAATAAAAGGTAAGGTAAATAAAATTGCTCTGTGTTCTCTTTGTGGAGAATATTCTAATATGTGGGGTTTTCTGTTTGGAAAAATTGTGCCAAGCTTCCACTCACCAATTATGGAATCCTGACAAAGAGCCAGATACAGGATAGGATACTGGATAATCTGCCAGATGCCAGGTACTTTAGCTGGATACCTGCCAGATACTTGCCAGATGCCAGATACTGCTGGATCAATCTGCTGGGTGATCCTGACATACTGTAGGGATTGTATTGCCATTTATAGTTTTCAGAATGAATTCTGTAATCAGAAAAAATCTGCCATATCAGAAATTTCTGTGATTACACAGTTGTATTGGGATTGCATCATTTTGAATTTGAAATAAATTTGGGAGGAACAATCACATGGGGGTTTGGAGAAAAAGTATATAAGGTGGCAAGTTTCTGAGAAAGGACAGATCACAAAATAAATAGTCTTCCTATCCCAAATCTGACCAACATGTACCTGAGGGGAAAGGTCAGAGAAAAAACATATCACTTTCTGCAAGCTTCCACAACCTTTCAGCATAATACATGATGCTCCATAATATTTGATGACATCCCATGGTCTTCCATCATAATCCAGAAAGTTACATGATTTCCAGAAAGCTCTAGGATTCATAACAGAAGTGGTAGATCTGTCAAAATACAGATGAATTACTTTTTGTTGGTATAACACCAGCTTTTTGTACGTGAGTTTTTTTCCCCTAATTATTCTGAATAAAGCCATGGAAACTTGTTTTTTTGGATTTAAATAATGTTCGCTCTGGTTTTATTGATGGTTCTTTGCTATTATAGAAATTAAAACAAAATAATTTTATTTGTCACCGGAGCGAGGTGGATCAACGATGACGGATGTGTGGTAAGAAATGATGACGAATTTGCTTCGCGCCTATCCCTTCCACTCGCGACGATTGAGCACAACTCTGACGAAGGAGGTACGCTATTGCTTCAGCATCTCTCTTCTGACTTGTTCCCGTGCAGTTTGTGAAGATTGTGGAAGTTGGGCCTCGTGACGGCCTTCAAAACGAGGCGAAGCTCGTGCCATTAGCAACGAAAGTATCGCTAATTGACCAGCTTTCCGCAACTGGGCTGCCGGTGATCGAGGCGGGGGCGTTCGTGTCACCAAAGTGGGTGCCGCAGATGGCAGACAGCGGCGCAGTCGTTTCGGCGATCCGCCGCGCGCGAGGGGTCGCGTACCCGGTGCTGGTACCGAACTACAAGGGTTTGCAAGCCGCACTTGATGCGGGCGTGCGAGACGAGATTGCCGTGTTCGGTGCGGCGTCCGAAGCCTTCTCTCGCAAGAACATCAATGCGTCGATCGCCGAGAGCCTCGCACGGTTCGAGACAGTTATCGCTGCTGCGCGCGCGGAGAACGTGCGCGTGCGCGGGTATGTGTCAACGGTGCTCGGATGTCCGTACCAGGGGCGCGTTGACCCTGCAGATGCTGCTCGCGTGGCTAAAACTTTACTCGACATGGGATGCTATGAAATTTCAATGGGTGATACGATTGGAGTTGGAACTCCGGGCACTATGGCTCTTTTATTGGATGAAGTCGAGAAGGTGATTCCGTTGGAGCATGTGGCGGTTCATTGTCATGACACCTACGGCCAAGCACTCGCGAACATTGTTACGGCGGTTAACAGGGGCGTCAGAGTTGTTGATTCTTCCGTTGCTGGTCTGGGTGGGTGTCCATACGCAGATGGCGCAAGCGGCAATGTCAGCACGGAAGATGTCGTTTACATGCTTTCTGGAATGGGATTTGAAACGGGTGTCAACCTGACGGAGCTCGTTAAAGTTGGATTTTTCATTTCAAATGAGATGCATCGCGATAATAATTCCCGAGTCGGAAACGCTTTAAAAAAAAAATTGAATCTGGTCAAATAAATAGTGCCGTACGTCAGACTGAAAAAACTTCCGACAACATTTTGTCCCCGCCAATGAACCTCCATGGGATTCCTTAGCTTGGTATTACTCTTTGAACATTAAATTTCTCTGTGCTGTCGTATTAAGTTGGATTCTAGTCTGCTGATGTTTCCTAGTGAAAGACCAATTCAAAAGCAACCCTGCTTGCAGCGGTGTATTCCGTGCTTTTTCTTGTTGATTGGCCATCTATTCCCAACCGCAACTAAATACTTAATCTGCAGCAGCTAATGAAGGTTGGCTGAAAGAATCACGATACTAGGGAACATTTTCAGTAGCATCGAATGTAGTACCAGGGTAGTTTTTTTACGACTTCCACCCTCGATCCAAATGGACTTGTACACCGCCACTGACTTTGTACCACTTTATGCTTGCCAAAGATCACGGACTATTTTTGAGTGAAACTCAAATGTTGGGCATTTAATGCTCCATCGGAAAGTCTGAAAAATGATGACATCCCTACCCGACTTGGAAAAGCGGGTTTCAAACGCGCTTTCTGCTATCGGATGCGCAAATCCGTCTGCCCAAGAAGCGGCGGAGGTATGAGAATTGACTATGGTCATTCTGTTTTTGGTTTACGTGAATACGTACACCTTCTCGCAGTTTCTTGAATCCTTAAAGGCCGACCGCAGTGCCGCCGATATTGGTTTGCATTTGGCTCAGTCGCCAGATGCATCGCACGCCGTAGCATTCTTTGGTCTTGCCTTGATAGCGCACGTCCTCCGTTTCGCATATGATATGCTTTCTCCAACGGAAAAAGAGTCCTTGAAGGCGGGATTGACGGTAAATTGTTCGATGTTGAGTACTCTCCAGTTGAATATCGTGAGATGCAGTACCTATTATGGAAGACGGACGCCGCAACTCCGCGATTCTTGAAAGAAAAACTATGTTCACTGATTGCGCATACTGCTGAGAGGATGTGGCCCTTCGAATGGCCTGAATTCGACATGTATCTTTGTTCGTTATTTGAAAATGTAGCCGTAGAAAGGAAGAACATGATTGACTTACAACACTTGTCAGATGCTTATGCAAGAGTACGCTCTGATTATCTTCAAAACTTTGTCAGAAGACGTATTTGTGTTCGAAAACACTATTGGGGAAATGCGGAAAAAGGATTTGTCAACGGCACTGATGGCGATTACGTTGGATGTTGACATACTCAACAGCGTCTACTTTGCCGACCGGCAGTACAAATCGGCAGCTTCCAAGCATTATGCTGTGCAAGAATTCGCCGCTGACGATGTTCTGAACTTCATACGCGCAGATCGAATGCGCACGGGATGGTTGTCGCGACTGATAGAAAACTTGGTCGCATTGAAGACAAGCAAATATGGACAACTAGATCATGAATTTCAGGAGAAGCTGACAATTTCAACGTTGGAATCCATCGGGGTCATCATGCATTGGATGATATTGGAGTTGAGCAGCCGTTTCTCAGTTTTTTTGATTGACCTTTGGCATTGATAGTGGAATCGAGTCTACTGGAGTTCTCTGTGTTTTGTTGGAGCTCTTAACGTCGCATTCAGTGCAAGAAAGACTGGTATTTATCTACTCAACTTCAAAACCAATAATTCAAACAGGGAGCAGTTAACAGTCTCACGAATTTGATGTGCCGGAGTAGTTTAGTGGTGGAAGAGAAGTTTTGGCCAGTGATAATTATGCCGCTCTTCGAAGGAAACAGATTGGCTGCTTCTATATTTCAATGCATTACGTCGTTGTATCAGTGTACATCGTGGAATGAAGTTCGCAAGATTGCGAGAACGAAAATTCTGCAGGGTGAGAGCTACGATTGTCTCAAAAGCGTCGCAGAGGCAAGAATTGTTCAGATAGTGACAAAAGCAGACATTTTCTTCTCAGTTGGTCGGAATCTTCGCGGAAAAGCAAATCTTCCACAGACAGCCGCCTCACATTCCGTCTGAATTCGACAGGTTTGCAATTTTTCTAGAGGCAACTGAATATTCCGTAGTTTTTTGGAGCTGCTGGTATTTTTCACCACTCACGAATCTCGTGTTGTTTCTTCATTCGTTTCTCCGGTTTGGCACCTTGCTCGAACAGCGAAAGTCAGTAGTAAACAAAGCAATGTTTCTTTAATGAATCATTTAGCTTCCTTCCCCTTTGGCTGAAGAATTACACACTTTCACTCTGATGAAGTTTCTGGAGGTATAGTTCATCTTTCTACAATCACTAATCTTAGCTTCCTTCAGGGAACATCACCATATACATCTCCGTTGACTTCAGCATATGACGAAATTGAATTTGAAGGAGAAGGGGAACGAAAATCGTGTATTGAGTCAAACAAGCATCGATACAGCGAAATTTTTGCCATGGTTACGATCGAAATGGTCTGTCCGACGGTCTTTGATTTGATGTCTAACGTGCATTCAGCCGAATGCATCGCTCGATTCCGTTGAGTCTTGTGTTCGACATTTGCTTGTCGCTTTCAGTGATTCACAGGATTGTGAGTCAATGGACGATATTATATATCTTTCTCATTCTTCGTTTGAAGCAAAAAAAGTAGAAATCGCTATTCGTCTTGAAAATGTTGTTGAAGTGATTGAAATTTGCCTGAAGTCTATCATTCAAAAGGTGACATTTTTCTTCCAGTTTCAATTCATCGATAAAGGAGTGTCTCAGGAGAAGACAGACCTATTGCGCGAAAAGCTGCGAAGATTTTTCGCCGATCTTTTAACGTTGGAAACAAATGTTAGGGGAAATCGTATTTTCAACAAGATGAACTAATATCTGCAAATAGAATATAACACTGTTAAGGTGCATTCTTGGAATCTGCACATGTTTTGCGTCAACTCTGGATGACGATGATTTATTGCTCAAATTCGTCGAAAAGGTGAAAGTTTTGTTAACTACAAACTAATTCACATTTAAAAATAGCTATTCGCCTTAGTTACTTTTGTTCTTCCTGGTGAGGAGGTAGCAAGAGGTAATTTGGGGGAAGATACGAGAAACCTGCGAATGAAAGCGGCATCCATTCTTGTAAAACTCGCCGGTGCTCTGCCAAACCGTTTAACAGTAAGAGCTCCGTTGGTCCTCTTCGTAGATCTCAAATGATCAGCCCCATTTTAACCAACTCGTTGCCGTTATTCAAAGTCGTATCAAAATCGGCATTGTTCTGCAATTCGAGCGTGCGAAATTGATTGAATTTATAATTGCGCTAGTTCACGGATGCGACGGCCCTGATCCTGATGAAAAACTGAGAATGTTTAGCATGATAATTTCGAGTGAGGTTGCTGAGTGGGAGGCTGCGTTTTCTTCCGGAGGGGCATTTTCGTGCGCTTTCAATAACGGTGAAGAATTGCTCCAAACCTTGGGTGTGTCAACGCAGAGTAAGTAAAATCAATCGGTTTTGTTCAGTTCCACTGAATCACTTAGACCTTCCACTGAGTGAATCCGAAAGAATCGACCAATGGAGATTCAAGGAAAGATCTTTGGTTTCTTTTCACCTGATTGATTTTTATTCCCATCCCCAGGTGAATCTCTCTCTCCGAACTTGGATGAGTTGGATGAAGCGGACGCTTCCCATAAAAAATGGGGTAAGTCTTGATGAATTTTGATGCATCCTCAAATGAATTCAGGAAGATTTATGGGGTCCCTTTTTCGGAAAAATTTTTCCCTATGTTTTGAGGATAATAAGGTGCGAACGACACAAAATAATCTCGAACAAGAGTTCACATCTGTTTTTGACCCAGGGTAGTGAATTATGCGAGTGGATCTTCCATTTGGGCAAGCGCTCTTCTGGGAGAAGATTTCCATCTGCAAGTAAAATCCGACTCCGTTCGAGGTGAGTGCACCTAACCGACACAAATACTGAGCATATCTTAACAGGAAAAAAAGACCGATCATTTGTTGAAGCGACGCGGCTGTGGTTGTTCAATATCAGAGACACTGCGTTAGTTGAAATTTTGTTTGTGTGTGGCTAATCTGTCACAGGTTTCAACTTGTTGGCACCATGTCGTCGTTCGTCAATGCATTTTACAATTATCCTGATCTAAAGGATCTGATATCGAGCAATATTTTTGCAGGAGCTTCGCAATTCGATAATGCACATTGGAAGTTAGCAATCCAGGCCGTTTTGCGACCGTTATTGCTACATTGTCCGTCATATTCGGTCCAGACAATTTTTGGCGCAATATTACCGGCGATTGCACAGTTGACTTTCAAGCTCGAAATTGAATGGAGCAACATGAGTTCTAATTTGTTAGTAAGCCACTTGTTGTTTTTTCATTTGCCTACTTTTTTTTCAAAGGCAAGAAATTCGCTCTGAGCAAGAAGTTGACGATGTTGCCTGTGAAGAAATTGCATCCGAGAAGTTGCTAAGGGACCTGACTAGATCATTTGCAGATTTGCTCTTCGCAATTTCGTACGACAACACAATCAAAAACAAAGGATTACCTATTATTGACCAAAGTTTGTCGAATTTCATGATTTCTGACATGGTTTGTTCTTAAAAGTGTTTGCTGGATCATAATGGTTCGGAAAGTCCATTCTTGCAGCTGTATTTGGTTCGATTCTTAAAGTTATGCGAATGAAAGATTCTGTGGCAAGCAGACGAGCTGTCAGTGCTTGTTCGAAAAACGTTGGATTCTGGTTGAATTCCCGTCGAGACGATATTCAAAGGTTTCTCGGTGACCACGTGATGAAAACTTGCCTTGAGGTGTTCCATGACGGCTATTTTCAAGAGTCCCACAACGAAGTTGCCAATTTAATAACAGAAATATATCTCGGCCTACGTGCAGTTGGCGACGTCACTGCATACAACACCCTTTCATCCTTGCCGGGAATAAACAGTCAGATGCTGCAGCAGTTCGATGATAAAGTCAGTCTGGCAGGCAATTCTAAGAAGGAGCAGGTTGTGGCCATGAAGTCTTTCTTGAAGGACATCAAAGGGGTAAGGCTTCGCGTATGGCGCATGGCACTGACAGCACTGCTGGACGCACAGGCCAGTGTCAGTGAGGCATTCAAGCAGTTCGACGTTCGAGCCAGCTCAGTGCCGTCCCGGTTAAACCGAAACAAGAAAAGTCGCGATGTTTTCGAGGCCGCGGGCGACGACGTGCAGCCGCTGTTGTGAATAAAACAAAACATGAAGATAACCGCGGCCGTCACTTGGGCCGAACCATTCGCGTATCATTGCACAATCTCCTCCCTCGCGCGCCATTTCTATTGTTTCCGTTTTCCACTCCCACGTACTCTGCATGTACGCGTCTCTTGCCCTCTGCGTCCATTTTGCGTTGAAAGAATTGAAGATGCTCATGCTGACTGTTGCATTGCCGGAATCATCCTTCTTGCTTTCTTGCAAGGATCCCTCATCAAGGGTTGCATCAGAAGACAGGAGCATTGTTCCCTATTGGTATGATTTGCGATGAGGGGATTCATGGATTCATATATTGGCCAGTTTCAATTAGGCTCTGCTTTGAAGTTTATGTTTACTGTTTCCTTGTCAATGAAAATGGATTTCTGGGGATGCTCACTGCATAGTGTATCGCCGAAGCGTGAAAATTGTGTCAAAACCTGTCAAAATCTGTAATGTTTGAGGCACCGCCCTTTATGGCAATCTGTGACTCTGGGTGTATGCTCCGACATACCTTCATGTTGGAATTGCGACGCTGCACAGCGAAAAGGAAAAGATACAGAGGTATAACAAGAGCGTTATTAGTAGGAAAATGAAACAGAAGTGAGAGAGAAATTGGGCATGAGACTGCTCACCTTAAGTTCCTGGCAGTGCCAAACTCTCCTTCAGCTACACTAAAAGACCCTAAAGAGTAGTTCGCAAAGCTAATGCAACCCTTTCATTTCCATTTTTGTTTGTGATGTGGGGACATTTGGAAGATTTGCAGGGATGGTTCTGTTGCTCCATTTACTGGAAAACTTGGAATTGTTATGTTGGGTAAGTGTGGCATGTTTTTAACAATCCTAAACTCAACAAGGGAGCGAAAGCTGACGCTAAAATGCCAGCGAGTTGCATCTCAGTTTACTGTCAAGATCCAAGTGATTTTTAAGATGAAACCGCTTAATAGACAAATATTGTCAAGGACAAGCTGCAAGGCAGATTTTGTTTATGCCCAATAACACGGACCGCGGAAAAACAAAATGAATAAGAATTGTCTCTCCAAAAATTTCGCCCAACAAGAGTACTTTCGCTAATCCTCCTCATATCTACTTATTGAAAAATCCTTTCTTCGCTGCTGCGGCTGCCGGTTGAACTTTTGCTGGTGTTCGGTTGCGCTGTCTGTCAAATTGCTCTTTGACCTCACGGTAACGAGCATTGAGCTGCAACATGTCGTGATATTAAAAACATTTCAAAGGACAGATGAAATATACTCACTTCGTCTTCTGCTTGCTTTAGTTTTGCTTCTTTCTCAGCGACCTTAGCGTCGAACACGCTTTTCATTTCATTCTCCATTTTTATCATCTTGGCCTCATGTGCTTTCTTGTCGTTTTCAATCTTCTTCAGTGGGCTAAAAAGGAAACCAAGAGTAAGTAATGAAGCAAACGAAAAACGTGGTTAAATACTTTGTGTGAACGTCACCACCACTCTCGGCAAGTTTCGCCGTGCGGTAACTTTCGTATAACACCTCGTTGGTGAATTCTTTCAGCTCCTCCATGTGCGTGCGAATGAGCATCTGCCGCAACTTAACAAAGTCGCAGTGGTCTTCGTTGTCCACTTCAATAATTCCCCACGGATACTTTCGCCCGCGAACTTTACGACCAGCACCAACATCAATATCGCGGTCCGCACCAACAACAGCAAACGGAATACGACTCTGAGTGGGAAAACAAATTATTCATCGAAACAAACCAAAAAGGATCAATCTTTACCACAATTTCTTTATTTTCTTGGATAGTCTCTGGATCGTCGTTATCATACGTCGGTGGCTGATAAATTTTGATATTGTGTGCGTCAATATCATCCAATATCTGTTTTTTTGGTTGCGGAAGCTGAGACAAACGGATTCAGCAAAACACCTACTCTAGCTTTGAAGTTCTTCAACTCTTCGTCCGTCATTGTATCACTTTTCGCAATCACCGGAATCAGATTCACGCGACCCGCAAGTTTCTTCATGAATTCAACGTCGAGCGGCTTCAACGCGTGCCCAGTTGGAGCTATAAAGTACAGGCACGCATGGACCCGCGTGTCCACGATACGCTTGCGGTTAACGCGGTTCTCTTGGTCTAAGAACGCATCGAAGCGGGCTTCGATGTTTTCCAAAATCGGGGTCCAGCATTCTTCGTTGTTGATGAAGTCACCGAATCCTTCGCAGCCACGATTTCAGACAAAACAATTAAAAACTGATGGTAATTCCGCACCAGGAGTATCAATCACGGTGAGCTTCAGTTTCACGCCGTTTTCTTCGATATCGGCGGATATCGCCTGGATTTCTACAGTCGATGGCGTTTCTGTCGTAAGCTCAATCTTGGGCTCCTTTCCTGGATAAAGCGTGGTGTTGAAAAGTGTGTTGACAAGAGTCGATTTGCCAAGGCCCGATTCACTGGAGGAGCAAGGAGGTTAAAAAAGACACAACACAGGCGAGCATGACATTACCCAACAACCATGAAGGTAAACTGAAACCCCTTCTTGATGGATTTGCGATGGACCTGGTTAGGCAGATTCGAGAAGCCAACGGGGCCGATGAGCTTCTTCTTGACAATGACAGGCGGCGTCTAAGTGTATTCATGTCAGGACGAATGACTTCGTCAGGCAGATCAAACAATACTCACGGGAAAGTCACTGGCTGGGCGTCAAGATGCACCGGAAGGAGGATTGACCGCAACGGAGTTAGTCGAATGCCGCTGGTTGCAAGGGCAGCTACTCACACATGCTTCAAATTAGTTTTGTTTGCGTCCCAAAGTCCTGATCAGTCCAAGCCTCCACCTACAACTCCGACAGCATCTGCAAGTTCCCGTCCGTAGCCACTGCGCACCCGTCTTGTAGCTTCCACAATCGGGTTATGCGCACTGGAAACGTCTGTTTTATGTCGCCATGATGAAGAACAACTCGTCCTCAGTATGCTTCCACCCAATACTGCCACCATGGCCCAAACTCACAAATGGAAGGAACTGTGAACCACACATCTTTCGTGCCATTCGCAATGACCAGCAGGGAGAAGAAATATGTTGGCTGAGCGCAGTTCCAATTTTCATTTGAGATGAATGTAGTAGTGCTGGCTTTAAATGTGTAGCAAGATCAAGTTCGTGTTTAATAAAATCATTCTAAACTGAGGCAAGAATGCACTCACTCATCACTAAAAATAATGGAAAAAAAACCCAATCTGCAGGAATTCATAACATAACAGCTCAAATTTTCGTGAAAATTAATCAGCACAAGACGAATGAACATAGAATGTGAAAACACGGCGAGCACAGCCAAGCAAGCAGCTTGATGAAAGGATCAAAGATTGAGGGCAAATAAAATTGAAAAAATAGAATAAAAAAGCAAAACAGAGACTTTCCAAACACAACAAGCAAAGAGGGAAAACAACAGTGACTCAATTGTATCTAATCATAGTTATTCAATAACGAACAACTTAACTGACTGACTCACCCGTCGTTGCTTCCCTGGTACCCTTCTCCGCCGCCGTATCCACCACGACCTGATCCAGATCAATTAACAACCAGTAGTCATACATATGAATCAAACTACCGCCACGAAAGCCACCCCTCTGGGGCCGATCACTGGCCGGTCGATCATTTGCAACATTCACACGAATCGTACGGCCATCCAGCTGCTGTTCGTTCAGACCGTCGATCGCCGCCTGGGCCTCATCGGAATTTTCCATGCTAACGAATCCGAATCCACGTGAGCGGCCTTTAAAAAGTTTGGTTTTTTAGGTTATCATTTTCTTCTTTTTTTTCCCCACCGGTTTCCCTGTCTTTCAACACGATTGAATCTAAAACAGAGCCATACTGCGAGAAGGCTTGACTGAGTGATTCGTCAGTTGTTCCCCACTATCGGCGCATTTGCATCAGGCCAAACAACCGACCGGAAAACCCCTTACCGAGAGATTTCCGACGAAGATCTGAAAATAAGAACAAGTCAGGAGGGGCCACACGTACGCGCGAGGCAACAAGAAAGAAAAGTAGTGGCGTCCGCATCGAGAAATGCCGCACTCGCAGGCGGACTGGGCTGCGGGGTCTGCCACGCACCTTTGTTGTCATTTTGAAGCGAATGTTTTTTATCAAATTTCAATAAATGCCAACGTCAGCCGCGAGCGCTGGGCGCCACGACGCCGAGCACCGCAGCGATTACGTCGCTCTGCGACACGACACCTACGGGGCGTAGCATCTCATCCAGGACCCATAACCGGTGCGCGTTGCGCTCCACGAGCAGATTAACTGCATCTTGCAACGTGTCGGTTGCAGTCACCGACCACGTATCCTTGCCCGAGGAACCCTGCTGAACAGTTACACTAATAAAAAAATAATAAATCAATCGCACCATCTTGTCCAGAAACTCTTGTACTTTCAAATGCACAAACTCCAGAGTGTCCTTCGATAATCCACGCAGGTCCGATGCCGACAAAGTTGACACAACAAGCCCAGCTTCATCCACTACAGGCAGCGCGAGAATCTTGTGCGCTGCCATCCGATTGAATCCGTCAATCGCAGTCTCATTGACAGTCATAGTCTTGACCCTGTGCGTCACCAGCCCGAGCTCCTTCAGGGATTTCGAAAATACTGATATTTGGTCCGACGATTGAGCTATCTGTTTGTGAATGAAGGAGATTATATCAGACTGCGTGAGGACAACGGGCGGCTTGACGTTCAGCGCGTCAGAAATAAGTGCTCTGTGCAAGCCATGGGCAAACACGAGCATTGTAGCTTCCAATGTGTCGCGGTAGTCGCGTTCAAAGATCCTGTACGATTCCATCTCTGCATCCTTTTTTTTCAAATGTTCGTTTTTGGTTTGGTACTTCCTGGTAAGATTTATGGAAAACGAAATAGCGCACCATCGTCATGGCATTCTCAATGCTGACCGAAAGGTCCAAAGCATGGGTCTTTTTGCGCGACACAATATACAGAAGGATATCGAGCGTAGACAGAATATACACGTATTTGTTCGGAAACGCACGCGATGTGACCGGAATCGCTAAGACATTATTAGCAGCCTGGACAAGCTCGGTTGATCAGCGAATGCGGTTCCATTAAAGGAGAAAGGCGCCCACCATGGTGTGCAAGCACTCCTCAATGGACATATCGGGGGGTGCTGAGACTACGCTCTTCTTGGCGAGGTTCATGTCGGCGAAGGTGGCACGCCTCAGTGACTCTGTTTCAGACAACATTTTCAGTTCGCTGGAATCCAACCAAATTCAGCTTCGTGGCTGATTGGGACTCTTTTTCCACGTTTGCCACACCAACCGCCGTCTCCGGCTCTGACCAGACGTATAGGCCGATGGTTGGTCGATGCATCATTTGTAGGGCATATTGAAAGCATCAAACGACACGGCTCCGCGGGTATGAACGTGAAAGGCAGTTGTGGTGAAGGGTTTGAAATAATAAATGGCTGATTTTGAAGACGAGTTCGACGACATTGAAGCACTGCCCGAGCCGCGGAGCGACTATGAACTCAACGCGGCTGTCCAGGGGAGGCTCAAAGATGTGCGCGCCTTTATCTCGCGGTACATGCGACATCCGCTTAAATTGCGTCTGTTTCCGGGGTGCCTCTAGGGCTCAAAAAACCACCTCAGGAACTCTTTCACAGAAGCCGTTTCCAAGGCTCTCGAAGATCCACCTGCAGGACGGGACTCACAGGTAGCCAAGGTGAGTTTCTGTCGGGTATATAGTCCATCAGACTGACCGATCATAAACGCAAGGATCAGAATCTTCAAGTTGTTATGGAAGCAGTGAGTGCTCCACGCAGTGCAGATGTCCCAGGTGTTGTGAAACAGCTTGCAAATACGCAACTAGACGAGCTTATGAAATTTCTGTACCGCGGAATGGCGCTGCCGGAGACTTACAATTCGTCGGTGCTTCTTGGATGGCATGAAAAGGTGCCTCTGTCCCCTGTTTCGCATTCAGGCGAATGAATTTTGGATTTCGATTTCAGGTCGTGGAGGTGACTGGACTGGGAAGCATCGTGCGCGTTATGACAGACAGACGCACTGTTTGATGTTGTCCTCTCTGCCTTGAATGATTAATTGTGTCGTCTGGTGTTTCAAAAATAAAGCATTTTTCATTCCTTAAAGTCGCTGGCAGTAGCACAATTTCTTGTCATCAATTATCTATCCTGTTGCAACTTCAGTATAAAAGTTTTGAAGATTGAGCAATTTGAATTTCGAAACGTGTTTAGTGTTCATTGACATCTTCGCAATTGTGTGCGTGTAGATGGCAAATTTCCGAAAAATTTCCTCATGCCGCAGCAATAACAACGACTATTTGGATGGTGGAGGTGGTGTCATGGTGAAAATGGTATTGATTTCAATATTGCAGGCAGAGACGGCGTTGAGACCACGGCAGTTGCTGCAGCTTCACGTTTAGTGCCTGCTGTCACAGTTGCTACAGTTTTGAAGCGGTGGTAAATGCGGGAGTCTCCATTTCAATCGTGCGACCGCCATTTTTGGAGTGCAAGCAGGTGGACTGCTTGGAAGTTGAAGTGACAGAAATACTGACGCCGTTGATCACGCTTCGCACTCATTGGCTCTTTGGGTGCGGCGTTGTTCGTGGCACATTACCAGAAAGAATCCAGAGTTCATCGCCACAATGCCCACTATCCTGTGACCGCACTGCTGGGTTCTAGGTTGGCACAAATACTGATGTCGGCCCGAACGTGATGAGAGAGCTACGGTTGTTGACTTTGCGTTTGCCTTGACGAGAGACGGAAATACGACCACACCTGTGCCTGTGCGGTTGAAAACGGCGCATTCTGCGAAACTGCAGGTTTGGGAAATTAATGACAGTAAGGGAGTATTGGTGATGTGGGATAAAGCCGCGTGGGTTGGTGCAACGTTGGCGCCCATCTGGACTCAGATGGTGATACTTCCCAAATGTGAATAGACTTTGGGGGTTAAATGCGCGCGAGTATGTGACAGTGTAGACTATGCCGCTATTGGTTTCCGTTGGCTGCTACTGGTTTCCGTTGGCTCCAGGGTTGAATTTGTGAGTCTGATTCAACCCCATTTCAATTCCAGTGCCTTAATCATCCCGCACGCAGCATGACACCATCAATCCCCACTTTATTTAACTCCAGCCCATACCACTTGTGTCGATGCCAGTGCATTTCATCGTTCGCTGAGGTGCACGAGTGCTCGAAAGATATTCTGCAACAAACCAAATGAGGTGACGCCCCCTCGCACCATTAGCACTAGCGCTGACTGCAGATCCGTTATCCATCCAGCACCACCGCCAAGCGCAGATTGATGCGAGACTTTAAGAAGCTGAGCACGGACCCACCTGAAGGCGTGTCAGGCGCACCTTGTCCAGACAATGTGTTAGTTCCACCTCTTTCCCGTCTACTTCGCCGCCCCATCCTGCACATGTTATTCGCCCCACTCGGACGAGTATTGAAGTCACTAGGAGTTCCTGTTTCTGATCTGCCTTCTCTCAGCCTTGTCTGGAACGCAGTAATCTTCGGTCCGGAGGAAACACCGTTTGAAGACGGCACCTTCAAACTCGTTCTCACCTTCGACGAGTCATATCCCACAAAGCCACCCCACGTGCGATTCGTGAGCAAGATGTTCCACCCTAACATATATGCAAATGGTGACTTGTGCCTGGACATATTGCAGAACCGATGGTAATTTGTATAATGTTTCTGGTTGTTGTTGTTGTTGTTGTTGTTGTGGGTGTGTGTGTGTGTGTGTGTGTGGCTTCTGAGCTGGGTGGCGTCTTACAATTTCATGTCAGGTCCCCAACTTACGATACTGCCGCGATCCTGACCTCGATTCAGTCACTGCTGCATGATCCTAATCCAAACAGCCCCGCGAATACCGAGGCTGCAAGGCTGTTCACCGTGAGTGCATTACCTTATTGTGGTGTCTCATTGACGCGACTACACATGCACAGGAGGATCGAAAGGCGTATAACAGGAGAGTGCGGGAGACGGTGGAGGAGTCTTGGGGAGAATAATGTCTCTGAATATCCCGACAACTGACCGACCAATTGTTCAAATCGAATCAAAAACAAAAACTTCCCATCCACTTTAGCAAGAGCCTCAAATCGTGATTTCCCTGATGCCGTCTTTGTCGACAACCTTAACCGTGAAGTCGGGCAGGTTCCCAATGAATCGCACCTTCAGCTCCGCAAGGCACTTGCGCAGCAGCTCCTTGGCCTCATCCAGCGACAGCCCTGGTTGCCAGTATCGGTCCATCGTGCTCATGCAGAAGTACGACGCGTATCCGTGCGCTGCGAAATCAAGTTTCACGCACGCGCTCAAATAGTCGATCCAGTATAGCTCTGGCACTCCCGTCTTGGCGTCCACTCCGCCAATCAGCAGGTTCACCGTGTATGGGTGTCGCGAGCGCAGCGAAGTCGCGAGTTCTTTGCGGACGAACGACGACACAGCCTTTGTGCTCAGATCAAGGCCGTTTCTTATGCGATAAAGCTGTTTTTTATTAAGCAGCCGCGTGTAATAAAACAAAAATAAAGTAGGCGCTTTAGCACCTGCGTGTTGCACTGTATATACTCGGCGAACTGTACTGTGTCGCCGGGCTCCCCCGAATACAACATAAGGTTGTGGGCATTCAGCGCGCGGCTCTTGTCCTCGCCGCGGTTCTGTACGACGATGCCTCGGGCGGCCGTCGAGTCGGACGCGGTCAGAACAAAGTCCTTCCCTGTAATGCCAAGCAGCACTTCCTGCGTGAGAAAGTTCCGGAGTGTTGAGTTGCGATGGGAGCTAGCACTGGCAAACCATTTCGTGTTCCAGCAAAATACAAAGTCACGCCAATCCGGCAGGAACAAACAGCAGGCTCAGCCGCCTCAGCACCACGTAGCACAGCAGTCCCGACACGCATAGGATCGCCGTGTCCAGCTGCCGCACCCGCCGGTGGTACTGCTCCACAGCTGCAGCATATGCCGCCTCCGCTGCTGCCGCATCTCCTCCAGTGGCCACAGACTGGGCGCCCCTTCCAAGTCCACTCACTGGCTCCGATGATGACACAGCCCTTGGGGCTCCTGGAAGGTGCATTGTCGCTGATGATCCTGAAGAAACTGCTTTCACGTCCACCATTTCCTCCCTTTTCTCCTCTGTATTTTCCGCGCCGGGCGCTGTGACGATTACTTTTAAACCAAAGCCTCAAAGTATGGAAGAAAAAGGACAATAAAAACTCTCACGTACCGGTCCGTGACGGGACAGAAGCAGACGACGCGGATTCCAAACTGCTCGCGTTGGTGCCAGATACGGACTCCACAGGCTTCACAGTGAACCGAATCTCGTCCGCGCCTTCCACCTTTTTGCGCTCTGCGTGCACAAGTTCGTCCGTCAGCAACTTCTCCATCGGAATTCCCTCACAGCGTTCGCATACACCTGCAGATATACGGACATACAGAATGTTGTGTTTGTTTGTGTATGTTTGAGAAAGACATTCATGATCGCGAGGGAACGCGAACGCCCAGAATGACATACCTGTGCAGACCCATGTAAGGCTCTTTTTCGCCAGTGCAGCCCGCTCATCGTGCGTGAAGTCCAAGGCGCCAATCGCGCCATTACCGTCAGTCGGGAAAAATGAAATCAGCGCTGTCAGTGCTGATCGTATGCCCCTATTCGCAACTGTGAGCAAGGGAAGTCCAGCAAAATGTTGAGTACCATGCGGGTCGCCACGTCTCAGCGTGGAAGCCCGTAATTGACAAACAGATCTTTTTGTTGAGTTCGAAGCGTCCATTGGGTGTGAGGAAGTACATATCAGGTGGCTGTTGACTGTCAGTTACTACAGAAGGAAAGGTAGTGTGTTATGCCTTGAACGGGTAGTCTGCAGGAAAGACGATGCGGCCATGGTACTTTCCGCCGGCAAAGCCGCCCTCGTTGGGCCCACGCAGCGTGAAGTGCCTGAATACGTGAAACCAGATGTCAACATGGACGAACGCACATGGAGGGAGCTCGCACCACTCAAACACGTTCTCATCGCTGATTGGATACGCCACAAAGTCCGGCGACGGATCACTCTCGAGATCAAAGTGCTCCTTCATCAGGCGTTTGACGGCGGCAGACCGCGAAGACATTGAAGTTGTTCTCAACAAAAACTGGGCGAATAAGCAGATATTTCATTTGGAGGACACACAAACAGAACAGAAGAGCGCACGACCCCTCCCGCGTGAGGCAAACTCAACCGCACCACAAAACAAAATACATAAAAAAACAAAAACACCACTTCACCATAACAGTAACAATAAAAATCCAGTATCCCACCCAGCATCGCTCCTGCTGTGTTTACCTACGCGTCTTTTTTCTTAAATCTATTTCTCTTTCAAGCGGCGGTTGAAGTCGTAACGTCGTCCGCATAGTCCGTCACAAACACAGTCAAGTCTGGTGAGCACGTGGTGGTGGATGTCGTCAGTGTGGGAGTGGTGGCTGTGCTAGTTGTCGTAGTGCCCGTAGACGTCGATGTGGTGGTTGTGCCCGTAGTGGTGGTGGTTGTATCGGTGCTGGTTGTGGTGGACGTCGTGCCCGTTGTTGTGCTCGTCGTCGAAGTCGACGTGGTTGGCGTTGTTGTCGTCACCGTGGTGGTGGTCGTAGTACCCGTAGTTGTCGACGTGCTGGTTGTTCCCGTCGTAGTGCTTGTAGTGGAGGTACTGGTCGTTCCAGTTGTGGTGCTAGTACTAGATGTGGTTGTGGTGGGCGTCGTTACGGTCGAGGTTGAGGTACTCGTCGTGCCGGTCGTAGTGCTGGAAGTTGATGTGCTGGTGGTACCAGTTGTGGTGGTACTTGTTGACGTGCTCGTGGATGTAGTGGCAGTCGATGTGCTGGTAGTGTCAGTGGTAGTAGAAGTGCTCGTTGTACCAGTCGTAGTGGTGGATGTGGAAGTGCTAGTTGTTCCAGTGGTAGTGGATGTGCTCGTTGTACCAGTCGTGGTGGTGGAGGTGGATGTGCTAGTTGTTCCAGTGGTAGTGGATGTGCTCGTTGTGCCAGTCGAGGTTGTGGAAGTGGAAGTGCTAGTGGTTCCAGTGGTGGTACTAGATGTGGAAGTGCTAGTTGTTCCAGTGGTAGTGGAAGTGCTCGTGGTACCAGTTGTGGTTGTGGAAGTGGAAGTGCTAGTGGTTCCAGTGGTGGTACTAGATGTGGAGGTGCTAGTAGTACCGGTGGTTGTGGAGGTTGTAGTTGTGGGAGTGGATGTCGTTGATGTACTCGTCGTCGAAGTGCTCGTGGTGTCAGTTGTCGTTGAAGAGGTTGAAGTTGTTCCGGTGGTTGTTGATGTGCTGGTAGTGGCTGTTGTGGTTGAAGTAGTGGTCGTTTCGGTAGTCGTACTGGTGGATGATGTCGTGGTAGTTCCAGTGGAAGTTGTTGTTGACTCTGTCGTAGTTGAACTAGATGTTGTTCCAGTGGTTGTGCTCGTGGATGAAGTGGTGGTGGTTCCAGTAGAGGTACTGGTCGAAGTAGTTGACGACGTAGTACCAGTTGATGTGGTAGTTGTTGTGCTGGTTTCCGTTGAAGTTGTACCAGTGGATGTAGTTGTTGTTCCAGTCGATGTGCTGGTAGTATCTGTCGAAGTCGTACTCGTCGAGGTGGAAGTGGTATCGGTGGTCGTACTTGTGGTAGATGTTGGTGTTGTAGAAGTACTCGTGGAAGTTGTCGAGGTTGTGGTCGCAGACCATACGGTTGATGTACTTGTAGCTGGTGGAGTGACATATCCTGTAGTAGTTGTGGTTGTCGACGTTTCAGTTGAAGTGCTGGACGTCGTGGTACTGGTGGTTTCGGTGGAAGTGGTTGTTGTAGCGGTGGAAGTCGAAGTTGTTGTTGTGTCTGTGGACGTTGTGGTTGTGTCTGTGGACGTTGTAGTTGTGTCTGTGGACGTTGTAGTTGTGTCTGTGGATGTTGTGGTTGTTTCTGTTGATGTAGTTGTCGTATCTGTTGTGGTGGAAGTCGTTTCAGTTGATGTTGTAGTTGTTGCTGTGGATGTGGTGGAAGTCGACGTAGTTGTTGTGCCGGTGGACGTGGATGTTGTAGTTGTTGGTGTTGTGGTAGTCGTGGTGGACGTTGCAGTTGTGCTACTGGTTGTGCTAGTCGACGTTGTCGAAGTTGTTGTTGTCGTGGTCTCGGTTGAAGTTGTTGTGGTGCCGGTTGTTGTGGAGGTACTTGTGGTCTCAGTAGACGTAGTCGTGGTACCTGTTGAGGTCGACGTGGTAGTAGTTACAGTCGACGTCGTGGTAGATGTTGTTGGTGTTGTCGTGGAGGTGGTGGCTGTTGTTGTCGTGCCAGTAGTGGTGCTGGTGGAACTTGTAGAGGTCGAGGTCGAAGTTGTGAATGTCGAAGTACTGCTTGTTGTGGTGGATGTAGAGGTTGTGGCAGTTGTCGTCGTTGAAGTAGTTGCAGTTGTTGTGGAAGTAGTCGCAGTTGTCGTGGAAGTAGTCGCAGTTGTCGTGGAAGTAGATGTCGTCTGAGTGGTAGTTGTTGTTGTTGCAGTGGAGGTGCTGGTCGTGTCGGTGGATGTGGACGTCGTGATAGTAGACGTGGTTGTGGACGTGGTTCCAGTGCTTGTAGTTTTTGTTGTAGTCGTAGCAGTGGTTGTGGATGTTGTTAATGTGGAAGTTGACGTTGATGTGGTTTCCGTGGACGTGGTCGTCGTGGGAGTGGTCGTTGTTCCAGTGGAAGTGGAAGTAGTTTCGGTCGACGTAGTCGTACTCGTTGTTTCAGTTGTTGTGGTGGTTGTAGCGGTTGTGGTGGTTTCGGTGGACGTGCTTGTAGTTTCCGTAGACGTGGAAGTCGTACTGGTACTTGTAGTTTCAGTGGAGGTAGTTGTTGTTGGTGTCGTAGTAGTTTCAGTTGACGTGCTTGTAGTTTCCGTTGACGTAGTGCTCGTGCTAGTACTAGTAGTTTCCGTGGTGGTACTTGTTGTTGGTGTAGTTGTAGTTTCGGTGCTTGTGCTTGTAGTTCCTGTGGACGTGGTGCTGGTACTCGTAGTTTCCGTCGAGGTAGTTGTGGTTGGTGTGGTAGTTGTTCCGGTGGAGGTGCTTGTAGTTTCAGTAGAAGTGGTGCTCGTGCTGGTACTAGTAGTTTCCGTGGTGGTGCTTGTTGTTGGTGTAGTAGTGGTCTCGGTGCTTGTGCTTGTAGTTTCAGTTCTGCTACTTGTCGAAGTGGTTTCTGTCGTTGTGGATGTAGTCAACGTGGTGGTTGTTGCGGTTGTAGTGGATGTTGTTTCTGTGGTAGTGCTGGAAGTTCCAGTAGTAGTAGTGGTTGTACTGGTCGAAATTGTAGCTGTCGTCGTTGTTAGTGTGCTGGTCGTACCAGTGGTAGTACTCGTCGTAGTAGTTGCGGAAGTCGGAGCAGCACTTGACGAGGAAACGTACGAAGTGACGCTTGAAGTTGAAGTTTTCTGCCGGAAGGGGATGTCGGCCAGAGTTTTCGAAATTTTAAGATGAGAAAACTTACAGGCCTCGGCTCAGTGATAATGTAAGTCACAATGTACGGTTTATGCGTCACTACGCTGGATTCGACGATGCTTGCACGTCGAATTAGGTTCTCGCCTCCTTTGGCGACCGGGAAGCCATTCACCGAATTCGGGAAGAGGGAGCAAAATAGCGCGACGCCCAAGGCGACGAGGGAAACAAAGTTACGCTTCTGGTCCGAAAATATCAAATGAGTGGAAGAGAGGTGAATGAATGAACGCGTGAATCAATCACCATCTTAAGAGAATCTTGTTCTGCAGGGTTGTTTGTTGGGTTCAGATGTTGATCTTCGTTTCGAAATCCTGGTTCATTGTCAGTCGAAATCATACAACATAGCATCGAAGGAAACTAACAAGGCTTCCAAAGTACGAGCTACAACAATAGAGGTAGCAGGACGCCAATGACTGGCGTTTTTTGGGAAGATTTAGGTGACTATGGAAAAGCTGTCAAAGTATTTATCGACTTTCCATCGGAGTTTCAAATCTCCTCGGACACGCCGACGTCAATTACATCTGCGATAAGCTGTCTCAGAATCTGTGGATTTAGAACAGCTGATATATGTACGCCAAACAACTCGCTCGCCCTACCGCAAGTCAATCCCATCGGAACTTCAGTCTGAATCAAAACCTCGAAATAAGCGAAATACTGCATGGCGGAACTTGCATTTATACATGCATGGGCCTGCATAGGCGAAACAAGATGAGATCGGAACCGCAATTTCAGGCGAATACGCAGATACAGAATCATCATTCTCAACAAAACAAATTAACACTTATTTTTGCGACGAACGTACGACATAAAAGAAAACACCTCTTTTCGAGCAATTAAAAACTGACATATTAACCACCTGCGGAAAATTTGAATTGCTTCACGCGTTTCTCCATCACCCTAAAACCGTTTCAACAAACACTGGTGTTTCTCCCGGCAGTTCCAACAAAACCACTGTCTCTGTCTCACAAGTTGTGGTGGACTGCAATTTGTTGTCAACCGATGTGGGCCAAACGAACAGATGATAACTCACCGAAGTCGTTGTTACTGGACGCGTTTTCGTAAGCGGTGCTTCCGAAGAGGACATTCCTTCTGTCGAATGTGTCGACGAACTAGGTGTTTCTTTCGATGTTGTGGTGGTAGTGCTTGTCGTCGCAGTTTCGGTCGAAGTTGTTGTAGTGAAGGTCGTTGTGGTCGCCGTTGTCGTAGATGTGGTGTCTGTGGACGTAGTGCTGGTATTAGTGGTCGTGGTGTCAGTAGATGTTGTAGTCGTCGAGGAGCTAGAAGTCGACGACGACGTCGTAGTGGATGTGCTTGTTGTGAGCGTTTTCGCGGTGCTTTTTGAAGTCGATTTGACTGTCGGTTGGAACGGAAGTTTGTGAAACGATCCAGTTGTGGAACTTGTCATGCTTGTGGTTGTTGACGTAAGAGTTGATGTTGTTGATGAAGTTGTTGTAGCTGTCGTGGTTGAAGTTGTTTCGGTTGTTGTGGTGGAAGTGGGAGTTGTTGTTGATGTCGAAGTGGAAGCGGCCGTGTAAGTTGTAGTGTGGATTTGAGTTTTTGACGAGCTGGATTCCCCTACATAAACTGTCCAGTAAACTATTTGATCTGAACAAGTCGAGGTAGAGTATGAAACAATTTGATTTATGGGCGTTACGTTCGCAGTATCCGTCCGTGCAGTCTAATTAGTCGGTGAGGAATGTTTTCAGACCCGAACGTTGAAAAACTCACATCCCCTGAAGTCAAAGTTGCGCGACGGACCAAGTGATTGAGTTTCAGGATAGGAAACGCATGAATAACTGCCCCGAAGTAACCCAAACAAAGCAACATGGCCCAAGACGCGGGACGATTGCTTTTCGGAACCTTACGCTTTTGATGAGATGAAAATAATTTCGTACAAGTACCATTCAACAATATTAAGGCAGTCAGACAGTCAGAACGTTATTAGAATGGCAGGTAACAGCGTGTAGGCGACGGCGATCGCTGGCGTTCTGTTTTCTGTGTTTTTATCAGACCTGTCAAAGCGCGCGCCGGAGTTTGAATCGGTATTGGATTCAAAAAAACGAAGTCCTTTACCAGTCGGGAACACAGTTCTGTCGACATTATGTTGTGAAAAGAATTGCGTGTGAAGGGGTGAAACCAATCGTGGAGGATCAGGGTTACCTTCCACGATGCAGTCTTTTGATTAATGAGCGCAGACTCTGCAAACCTCAAGAACGCGAACGTCTTCCTGCGCCTCGCCTTCGACCAGCTCGGCGGCAACAAAGACGCGCGCAAAGTTAAAGGCCTCGTTGAGTCTATAGGCGTGGCAAAGGATGCCCTGGACTCTCTCGAGAAAGGATGGGCAGAACATGGTCCTCATGAAGCAGAGACTGACCACAGCCCGGTTCTGCGCCAAGTCGAAACCATCACAGAACATATCCCGGGCCTAGATAACAATACTGCACGCTCGCGGGATATCTGCGCGTCGTTACTGTTGCCCCTGACTCTATCGTGCCAGGCGAAATCGTTCCCTTCTCTCATTATAACAGCAGTAGACTGTCTGGGGAAACTGTTTGCATATAACTATTGGTTGCAGTTTGTTCACAGTGAAGGTTTCGTCGAAGGGATCATGGCTGATACTGCCGAAGGCGAACTGAATCGGTTGAGTGGTAATGTGAATGTCGATTTGCGCAACTCAAACCATTTAAAGGTTCCGAGGCCGCTGACCGCGAAAATGACGATGCGGCAACCTCTCATTCGAATAGTCAGCTTCTTTCCCGTGTTGTCGATATGATCTGTGAAGCGGTCAATGGCACACCCCTAAATGATCAAACCAGTGAGGATAGGATTCATCTACAAGTCGTTAAAGCTTTGTCATCCGCGGTACTTTCCGCTCCACCCGCTGAGTCACTTGCGTCGAATGGGTCTTTCTTTTTCGATAGTGCCGACAACAACAATGTCGCAGCGACACTTATCAACTCTGCAATCCATGGCACTGTTCTTCTGCGGGCTATACGAACAACCTTCAATATTTTCCTGCTTTCGAAGAGTCCCTCAACACAGATTGTCGCGCAAGCATCGCTCACTCAGATGATTCAAGGAATATTTGGCAGAATTCCTCTGAACGTTGCTCCTTTCGGACGCGCCGTTCCGGACTATGAAGTGCCACTGGAGTTTTCGGGCTCGTCAATGGATCCTTTTCTTTTCGATCAGAACATCAAGGATATGTTTTTGGTGCTGAGGTCATTGTGCAAACTGAGCATGAAGCCTATTCCTCAAAATGAAGGGTAATATAGTCGATTTCTTTACGAAAATAATTCCTTCGTTAAGACCGACAGATTTAAAATCGACTGCAATGAGATCCAAGTTGCTTTCGCTGCATTTGATACATACTATCGCTTGCTCACACATGCATCTATTTTTCTTGAACACACCTGTCCTGTTTATAGGCGGCTCTGGAGAACCAATGACATCTTCGTCGGAGTCTCATGCAGTCGACATCAATACGGCGACTTTGTTCATCCATGCAATAAAACCGTATCTTTGCGTGAGTATCACTCGAAACGCGGTTAGCGTAGTTCCCCAAGTTTTTGACGTCAGCATGGAGATTTTTGGAAGAATTATTCGGCATCTGCGCGTGTTTTTGAAAGTAAGCTCCATTTCACGCAATTTGTGACTCAATTTTTTTTTAATTCGCCAGAAAGAGGTGGGCGTAATATTTACAGAAATAATATTGCCCATTCTGGAATCAAAGGCGACACTTATTTCGTTTCATCAACGTATGGCTCTGCTCAAGATACTTGCGAATATCTTATCGACATCGTCCCGTGAAGCTGATTCGAAAAGTTTTGAGAACGGCGGAGGGCGTCTTCTTGTTGAAATTTATCTTAACTATGACTGTGATCCTGAAGTTACAACTGATCGAGAGAATATTTGGGAGAGAGTAGTTACTCTGTTAGCGAGGCTGGTTACGTTACACAACGCAAAAGAGAATCCGCAGCAGCAACAGCTTATCAACAATACTTCTACAATCGCTTCTTCTAAAGGAGTGGTGATTCGACCAATGACCACACAAGCCCTAACTTCTTTCACGAAGGAACAATTACGTGAATTATATTCGACAAGCGGAGATTTTGCTGATTTAAAAAAGCGCGCAGTAGAAGTTCTCGTTAAAGGGGTCTTGGCACCACTTGTCGAATGGGGATGGGAGAAATGGCGGATTGAAAGTTCGGAGGGAGCGGCAGCCGCGGAAATTGCGAAAGCTCTAATGACCTCTGTCGATCAGCTTGCAGATGATGGCGAAAATGTTATTGGCAGCACTTTGGGTCTTGTAGAAGATGGTTTGGCTGCTCGCACTTCCACAGCTTCTCTGAATCGTGACGATCCGGCCCAAATTGAAAATTTGCGACAACGGAAACAAAATTTGCTGGAGGGCATTAAGACCTTCAATGAAAAACCCAAAAAGGTTTTTGTGCTCTTCGATCCTTGCTATTGAGCTGCGTCATTAATGAATGTTTCAGGGCATTCAGTTTCTCTTGAACACGAAATTGATCCCGTCCAGAACTCCCCGAGACATTGCCACATTTTTGTTAAACACTGAAGGCCTAAGCAAGACAGTTATTGGCGAATTCCTTGGAGAAGGGTTAGTTTCGTTTTATTTATTTTTTTGTTTTGTGTGGCATAACCTGCACTTCAGCGCCGAAGAAAACATTTCCATCATGCATTCTTTTGTTGACATGCAGAACTTCGCAAACGTACAATTCGTTAGTGCCTTGCGCAATTTTTTGCAGCATTTTCGACTTCCCGGAGAAGCCCAAAAGATTGACCGGTTCATGCTCAAGTTCGCCGAAAGATATGTTTTACAAAACCCAGGTCAATTTTCCAGTGCAGACACAGCCTATGTTCTCGCTTATTCTGTAATCATGCTCAACACGGACCAACATAACGCCCAAGTGAAGAAACGAATGACTAAATCTGATTTCTTGAAGAACAATCGGTTTGGAAGAGTTGTTTTGCTTCTTTTTTGTTGAAATGCAATTCGGCAGCGGTATCGACGGGGACAATGATTTGCCAGCCGCCTTCATGGAAGCTATTTTCGACGAAATCAAGTCGAATGAAATTATACTTAAAGATGAGCATCAGGCATCTTCCCCTTCGAAGGCCAACGTCCCAGAAAGTGTTCGATTTGAAAAGGCTTCTGCAAACATGGCTATGAAAACTGAAGAGCGGCTTAAGGCTAGTATGCTTCGCCAGTCCGCACAGCAAACTCTGCAAACCCCCTTGAGTCCTACATCCGACATCGATGACGCAGAAATCTTCAGCCAACCGGGAAATTCAGGAGTATTTTTTTACGCAACCCATTATGATTATATTAAGAGCATGTTTGAAACCACCTGGATGTCGGTGTTTACTGCACTCTCTACTTTTTTACAAGAAGTCGATGATCCGGAAAGCGTCGGTCTCGCGCTCGAAGGATTTAAACATTCTATAACGATCTCTTGTATGTTCGGTCTGGATCTAGAGCGCAAAGCATTCATGTCTACTTTGGGCAAATTCGCTCAATTTAATGCGTCTTCAGGACCAGGATCTGCTGACATCAAGCCGAAAGCTATGGAAGCTGTTAAAGTTCTTTTGGAAATATCACGTGTTCTTGGCGGAATGTTGGGCGATTCTTGGCTTGAAATTGTCAATTGTATGAGTAATCTGGAAAGACTTCAGAGCAACGACGGGTGAGATCTTGTCTTGTTGTTTTCATTTTCGAAAGCTGGACATAACTTCTTTAGACGACGCGACTCAACGTCAGCGTTGGCGAAAAAATTTGCGGATGAAGCTGTCGCTGTAGCTTCATCTCAGCAGATGACAATAATGGTGGACAAAATTTTCACTTCCTCTGTCAAACTTTCGGGTCCTGCGATTGTAGGGTTTGTGAAAGCCCTAAGTGCCGTTTCTTGGGAAGAGATTACTTCGTCAGAGTCTTCAGAACATCCACGAATGTACTGCCTGCAGAGATTAGTGGAAATATCGTATTACAATATGGGTCGTATCAGACTTGAGTGGTCCCAGCTTTGGGCGATTCTAGGTGCACACTTTAACCAAGTGGGATGTTATAAGAACAGTCGCGTTTCGTTTTTTGCTCTTGATAAGCTTCGGCAATTGGCAATGAAATTTTTGGAGCTTGAGGAATTGCCAAACTTCAAATTTCAAAGGGACTTTCTCCGACCATTTGAATATGTCCTGGGTAATTCGGCTGATATCAAAGCAAAAGATATGGCATTGACCTGCCTGCAGCAAATGGTTCAAGGGAAATCAAAGGCTCTGAAATCAGGCTGGAAAACGTTATTCGGGGCGCTTATTAAAGCTGCACAAGATGAAAACGGTTAGACGTACGTAAGTAGAAGCTGTATGTCTCATATTTTTGCAGAGCAAATCGTTTCGCTTGCCTTTGAACTGGTAAAGCTTACGTTCTATGACCATTTCGAGCAAGTGATATCGAATTCGGCGTTCAGCGATTTTGTCTCGTGTTTGGTTGCGTTTTGCAAAAATCGACACGAGAAATTGAGGTTTGCAGGTTCCACCATCTGGGTTCCTAATTTATCTTCGACGCAGTCTGCAATCGGTGGAATTGCTGAAAAAGTCGATTCCGAGCATCTTCAAAATATTGCATAGCACGGCTGGCTCAAAGCTACTGCAATCTGCCATTTCTCAAGCTCAAACACTTGCTGCGGGCTCCTTCCAACGTACCGACGGTGCAATGAGCGCGAACGCCAGTTTTGCTAGCGCCAATCCGCCGGTGGATGAAACGTCGACAACGGACGATCTTAGCTTTCGGCTCATTTTTCCGACTCTCTTTGGTTTTTACGAAATTACGATGAATTGCGGACTGGAAGTGCGAGCTCGTGCACTTGTATATCTTTTTGACGTGTTGAAAATGTATGCTCTTGAATTCAGTCCAGATTCATGGGAAGTTATTGCCAAAGGAATCATCTTTCCAATTTTCGATGACCTCAAACTTTCTCGGCAAGAACATCGAACAATTGATGACAAAGAAGACTTGACTGTCTGGCTGAACACAACATTGATTCAAGCCTTGCGGTTATTGGTGGATCTGTTTTCTGCAGAATTCGAAACTTTGAGATTTGCGGTTGATGGTCTCTTTGAAATTTTGATGGCTTGCATGACTCAAGGTAGATTCAGTTTAGCAGGAAAGTATTGACGGTTCCCAAAACAATACCAGAGAATGAAACTCTCGCTAGAATCGGTTCCACATGCCTCCATCAGTTTATTGAAGATAACTTGGACCGATTCGACCAGCGGCTATGGGAACGAACATGCAAGACATTTGTCAATCTGTTTGCTTTAACGACGCCAAACCTTTTGTTTTTCGATTACCGTGTTCAACTTCCGGATGCGCCTTCTGGCGGTGTTTTGGCTCCGCCGGAGGGTGAAGAAGCGGAAGCACTAGAACGCGAAGCTGAAAAATACTTGACCTCTGATCCCGAGGATGCCGGGCAAGATCTTGGCTCAGAATCGATGGCGCGACACATGTCTTCGGTGACAAGTCCGATACAGAACACAAACGCACTTGTTTTTGTTGATGGCAGCGTTGATTTGACTGGCCGCCCAAGACCAGAGAAATCCGATTTTCAGGGCATCATTTTGAAATGCGTTTTGCATTTGCTTGCGGTACAGACCCTGCACGAAATACTGACTGTTTCTTCCGACGGCAATACTTCGTCGAAAGATCCTGATGGGGTTTATCATGCCCTAAGTGCAAAGAACCTTCTTGTGCTCCTTGGGTGTTTCGAGCGAAGCTACCGGTTTGCTGAAGCATTCAACAAAAACACGGAGCTGAGACTGACTCTGTTTCGAATGGGATTCATGAAGCAACTGCCTAATCTTTTAAAGCAAGAAGTGGCAAGTGTCACAGCATATCTATCCGTTTTGTTCAAGATGGTTTCTGACAACGCGCCTGATCGAGTTGAGTATCGAGATTATGTGACGGGAGTTTTGACAACGTGAGGTTTTTCATGTCAAATTGTTTATGGTGTAATTCTTTCAATAGTTTATGCCACAATGTCCTGTGCAACTTTAACACCATGGATCCTGGCACGAAAAACCGGAATGTTAATTCATGGAAACCAGCGATTATTTTGATCGTGAATTCGCTAGCTAACATGCCCGACGGCTTGTTCTTGCAAGAATTACCCAAGCTATTCGAGGAAGTTTCAAACATCCTACTTCAACCGCACCTTGACTTGGATTTGAGAATCGCGTTACATTCGTTCATTGTGCGTATTGGTTTACAATATGGAATCATTCACGCGAAAAATGGCCCGCAGGAAAATGGCCATGCTGAATAAAGTTTATTGGTCATTAGTCGCTTTCGCTCTCGTCTGTTTCGTACTCGACGTGCATTCGATTGCGGTTAACAAAGATATCGTCGTCCTCCTCTAAAGTTTCCGAGTCCGCCTCAACATCAACGGCATTCGTTGGCCTCGCTGAAAGTGCACTCTGGGCAGGGTCGATCGCACATGGCCAATCGCCTGCGGCCCGCATCTCTTTCACATGATCAGGCCGCAAAACGGCGAGGATATCCCCACGAATCTTGGTGGACGAATCGACAATCATCTCGACAAGCACAAATGAGCCGAGCTTGATCCACAGGATTTTCTTGAATTTCGATGGCAGCTGTACCAGAGCGGGCTCGGTCGCTGGTTCTTCTGTCGCAGCGCCTGGCTGCGCGACATCCCGCACCGCCGTCAATACGTCGTAGAGACCGCCGCCACGCACGCTTGTCACTCTGGCGAAGCGCTGCAGACTGTGCGCGGGCGTCGGTCGGGCGTTCAGGGCTTCGTGCTGAACTTGTCTTTTTCCCATAGAAACTCTGAAAAGAAAAAACAAAAAAAAAACACTATATTATTGCCACATCTCATCCGCCAATAAGCGTCGTAACTGGTGTCTCGCCAGGAATGTCCACTATCTCAATCGTCTTGGTCACACACGTGGGGCTGCCGGTGGCGCCGGCTGTTGCAGTCGGCACGTAGGGCCTTGTTGATGTTGTCGCTGCGGCGGGTGGCGTTCCCACCGCACTTGAGGTTGCTGTCCCTGTCTCCGTAATATACACTGTAAGATACACAACTTGTACGGAGCATGTCGACGTCGATATTATGGTCGACGGCGCCACGGACACGAGCTAATGTTTGGGGCCGGTCAGCGTAAACCCGTTGTCTGTTTTCCAACTCACGCTATCGACTGCCGATGAAGCATCGCGTTGGACTGCTCTGTGGCCATTTAACATTGGAAATGGCCGGACGAAACTGCATAGAGCAAGTATTGAGATAGTAGATGATGGGACGACCTGCATTCGCGTGAGTGCTGTCGATAGGAAGACAACAAACCTTCATCAGATCCTTTGTAGTTCGTGAAGTTTTAATATGGTTTGAATTAGGTGTGGGGTGGTGACAGGTGTCCTTTTGTCGGACTTTCAATGCTGAACAAAACCTAAAAAAACTGACCACGGAAAAAATATCTTTGTAAAACGCAACAACTGACGACTCCAGCATTTTCAAAACAGAACAAACTCCATCAAAAGAAATTATCAGTAATAACATAAAACTTCTGTGTTCAACTCAGATCTGGTTGGTTGTGTACATGCTGTCAGCCCTAACTGGCCCAGGTGGCGTTGAACTGCCACTCCTGGTTCCACGGACGCAGATGCTCATGACACGGCCACAAACCAATGGGATTGCCAGAACTCAAAATCCCGTTGTAACAGTCAAGGCACAATGCGGAGTTTCCATTTGGATGCCAGAACGGACCAATGAGCGGGTTCTTCACGAGGCTGTCCTGTTGGTTCGGATCGTTGTAGGGTGCCTCTATAGTCCACACAATCGCTTGTGCGCTGGTGCACGGTGCCAGATACACCGTCTGGCCCTTCTCTGTTGCGGTTGCCCCGAAGCACAATGTCGGGTCCGCCTGCACGTGCATCTTTCCCGCCGCGTCCAGCGCAAACTGCTGAGTGGCGTTGGTAACCATCCGCAACGAGTGGAAGCCCATCACAATTTTTGCCCCTGCCGCGCTGTTTCCGTTCAACGTCTGCGCCAGCGATGGCAGCGAGAACAGTTGCAGCGGTTGGTACACGAGTCCCGTCGGTGTCGGCGTCGCGCTCGTCGTCGTGGTACTTGTTGTCGTCGTTGTGGTACTTGTTGATGTTGTCACCGTCGTTGTCGTCGTCCCGAAGCACGACGTCTGGCGCCACATTTGGTTCGTGCCGTTGTGACACACCCAGGTCCCGACGGTGTTGCCTGCAACTAGCTTCCCGTTGAAGTCGTCGAGACACAGTCCCGAGTTTGTCGCCGGGTGAAGGTACGGCCAGTCAAACCACCAAGACACTGCTGATGCGCATGCCACTGCCGTGACCAGATTTCCAGGACCCGCCGTCAAGCACTGCGTTGGATCTGCCATCACGTGAAGCTTGTTTTGCGCGTCTCTACCAAACATTCCCAACGGATTGGTATTGAGTGGCTCTAGAGATAGCACATTGTTGACGAGATTCGCTCCGAAACCAGTTTGACCCGATTCCAAGTTGCAATAAGTATATACAACTGATGCCTGTTAATTGCCATTATGAATAAGAAGAGGAAATCTATGTATCACAGAAACTCACCGTTGTCGTAGAGGAAGCTGAAGGCGTAGTCGCAGCGGCAGTGGTAGACGTTATCAGAGCCGTGGTAGTAGTTGTTGTAGTAGAAGTAGTTCTCTAAGTTTTTTTCAGCACGAATATCGAGATGACTCGAATCACTTACCGTTGAAGTAGATGTGCTTGTGGAAGTTGTGGAGCTGGTGGTCGATGAAGTTGTAGTGGAAGTTGTCTTCGTACTGGTTGTTGTGGAAGTTGTGCCAGTTGTGGAAGTTGTTGATGAGGTGGTAGAAGTGGTTGAGGTTGTTGTAGAAGTCGACGTCGTCGAAGTTCCGGTAGATGTGGTCGTGGTCACTGTAGTTGTTGTTGACGACGTTGTTGGGGTCGTTGTTGATGTCGTTGCGGTTGTCGTAGTGGTGGTGCTGCTAGTTGTAGATGTAGATGAGGTTCCTGTAGAAGTTGTGGAGGTTGTAACAGTGGTTGACGTGGTCGAAGAAGTCGATGTGGTGAGAGTTGATGTACTTGTTGAAGCCGTTGATGTTGTTGTACTAGTAGTGGCAGTAGTTGTGGTTGCCGTACTTGTTGTTGCGGTCGTTGTGGTCGTACTGGTTGTCGCGGTCGTTGTGGTAGTTGTCGCAGTTGTTGTCGTACTGGTTGTCGCAGTCGTTGTGGACGTAGTAGATGTTGTCGTGGAGGTGCTAGTTGTAGTTGGCGAAATGGAACTGCTCGATGAACTTGTGGGCGTCACATAGGTAGTTGCCGTTGTGGAATTGGTTTTACGGTGACGGTGGACGACGTAAGTGACAACATAAGGAATGTGTGTAGCCTGTCAGAAAATATGAATGAATTCGGCTCTTGCTTCCATCAGTCAAACCTCAGAAGTTATTGAAACGTCACGGCGAGCTATCTTTGCATGATTCGCGATTGGAAAAGATGCTGCTTGCAAGGCCCAACCCAGAATGGCCGCAAACCACAGTAACTGCATCGAGCGCATCGTGTTGACCTGTTTTAAGATAATTGATATGTTTAACAGAGCGTGAAGCCTTTAGAAGTTCGGTTTCACCATGTTAGGTATCGATGGAATTGCTCTCTTTGTCGGATCGGCGGGAAATCGAATCTGTTCCACGAACTCGTAAACATTCTTGAAAATATCAACGAACATTCACTTACTTCACGCACGTAGAAGTCTGGAAAGGGCGAGGCCGTGACGGAGGCCTGATGTTTTAGTTTTTTGAATCTTTTTGTTTCAGTGGGGACGTGTTTGACAGCTGACCATCGGACTTTGAAAACAAGAACTGAAAGTGAAGCCCGCAAGAAAAAAAACTGCCAGCCAACGACAAACCAAAAACAACAACGCTATAGTCTCTGTGTAATACATCGCATTTGATTTCCATCGCGATGGCAGTTAACAAGTTCAGAACTTCATTCCGATTCTTTCCACCAGAATCATGACGGTTCACTCGCCGAAAGAAACAGATCAAACCTGACAGAAAATGTTAAAGTGCCAAAGTGTGGTTTCTGCGAGGTTCGAACTCGCGACCTCATCCGTGTGAAGGATACGTGATAACCAACTACACTAAGAAACCGATGAATTTGTAAGTGTTTGGATACATTCTGAATATTTTTACAGCAATTTTGAATTTTTTGTCTTTATTCACAGCAAAATATGTGAAGCATTGTCGATTTTCAATTAACTTTTGGAGCGAATCAGCAGCTGAGAAACAAGGTGCACAGAAGCGGGACGCACAATTCGTGGCAGTGGCGTGGCCAGTGAGGGGCAAGTTCGGTTTCTTTCTTCTTTTTTCTTGACAGGAGCGTGAGATCAATGTCGTCTGAATCACTGAACGAACGCCAGCCACTGCTGCTGAGGGATCCTCCGCCGTGCGGCGGCCCTACGCATGTACTGTCTGTGAAGGCCGTGATGGCCGAGTGTGCCCAGCTTGTCCCGCTGGCTTGGCCAGTCTCTATCGGGTATCTCCTGCAGATGAGCTTGAACATTGCTGCGGTACGTTTCCACGTCTAGTTTCGCTCCCTCCCTGTGCTGATCCGTGTGTTGTCTCGCAGATCGTTGCGCTTGGCCAACTGGGAACTAATGCCCTCGCCTCAATGGCCCTCGCCACACTCTATGCCAACGTCACTGGATTCTCCATCATTGTCGGCATGGGCGCTGCGATCGATACTCTTTGCTCGCAGTCGTTCGGCGAGTTTCTGGCCGGAACTGCGGAAAAGAAGGAGCTTGGACGGTGTGTTTGAAACCGATATCGTTCATTGTCTCAGCAGTTAAAACCAGACATCTAATGCGTACGATGCTTGTTATGACACTTACCACAATTCCAATCGTAATTCTGTGGACGTTCACGGAAGACCTTCTGTTGCTTGCTGGCCAAGACCCGGTTATCGCAGAACTGAGCGGAAAATACACTTTACTTTTGATTCCCGCACTATTCCCTGCTGTAGTGAGCGAGTGCGTAAAGCGATTCTTGATGGCCCAAGGTATCATGTCTGCACAAATGTGGGTGATTGGAATCGTGTCTCCGATCAACTGCTTCTTGCAGTACGTGTTTGTCTTTTCGGAGTTTCGAATTGACGACAGTGGTTCTGGAGCACCGTTCGCCCTCGCCCTCAGTCACACTCTGATCGCACTATGTCTTGTATTGTACACAAAGTTTTTCGAAGGTGGCGATGCTTATGCCGGCTGTGAGCTTGATCAAATACTGCACCCCCGCAAACTATGGATTGTGGTTCAATTGGCTGTCTCTGGCGTTTTGATGACCTGCTCCGAATGGTGGGCTCTTCTTCTGTTTCAGTCCATCGATATATTCGTTAATCTTCTTTGTTTTTTTTTTTGGATAAGGTGGGCTTGGGAGATTGTCGCACTGTGCACAGGGCTGCTTGGACCAGCTTATCTAGCAGCACAGACCATCGTTCTTACTGCGTGCTCATGGGCGTACACAATTCCATTGGGAATATCGATCGCCAGCACAACGCGAATCGGCAATGCGCTCGGCGCGGGATGCCCCGAGAAGGCCAAAACGACCGCCGTAGTGTCGCTTTTGTGCCTCGGTGGAATTGTGTCTGTCGCCAACAGTTCGATGCTCGTACTGGGCCGTTTGTTCCTGGCGCGCATCTTTTCCAACGACGAAGACGTCATTGCGCTTGTCAACACAATCTTGCCCATTGGCGCCGCGTTCCAGATCGCCGACGTTGTCGGATGCTTGTCTGGCGGAATCCTGCGCGGCGCCGGCAGGCCAGAAATCGGGGCGTACTTGAATCTGGTTGGATACTACGTCGTCGGGATCCCGCTGGGAGTGTTCTGCTGCTTTCAGTTGGGTCTCAAGATGACCGGGTTATGGCTGGGGTTGACAGTTGCACTTTTTGTTGTTTCGGCGATCGAAATCTATATGATTTTGAGATTGGATTGGGACAAGGAGAGTGACAATGCGCGCTCAAGGTCGTTGAATAATTTAAGCATCCCGTGAGGCAGACTGTTTGGAACACTATGTTTTTGATTCCTAGACTTATGAGGATGAAGGATAACGGTTATTTTTGGGGGAGATTTTCTGCATACAGCCTTTTTTTTTGTCAACTGTTCACAGTAGCATTTGATTTGTGGTAGTAACGAGTGGCGGTTTCGGTGAAACTCGTAATGACTATACATTTTCTTTTTTTTTTTGTGTGTTTCGGAAGTTTCAATGGGCGACTTCAACTTTTGTATCACATTATTATGAGAACCTTTTATTTGTGCAGGTATATATACTACAGTTGAGTAAGCATGGCAGGAGGAGAAGGCACAAAGACCAAAGAAAAACAAAGCAATGGACATAGGTCCCAGTAGGAGGAATAAAAAAAAGTAAAGAACACAGTCCATGGGAGGACCCCGGAATTACGTAGTCACAACTCCTGCTCTTGCAAGAGCTGTTCTTGAAGCCCGTGCTGCAGCAAGCGTTCGGCGTCACGGAGTCTACGAGACTCTCTAATTTTGTCGACATTGAAGGACAAGAAGTCGTCGTCGTCAAAGTCGGACATATTGTCATCCTCCTGCTGGTCCTTCTTTTCGGCAGTGATGTCTTCGGGCAGCTGTTGCTGCTGTTGTTGCAGTTGCTGGTTCTTGAACATTCTGTTCTTCAACTTCTTCCAGCCAGGCAGGTTGTCATTGCTGGAGGCAGCAGATGCCGTGGATGGGGCGGGGATGCGGGCAAGGGCGGGCATGTTTCTGAGTTCCGCGGTGGGGGGTTCAAGTGCTTTCTGGTGTCGGCGCGCTGCGGGGCCCCGGCGCCTTATGAGGAAAGCCAGGACACAAAAACTAGGGTTTTCAGGTGAATCAGAGAAAAACGTGGATTGCGCCACGAGCCACGCACTTCATCTCGTCATCGGCGGCGTCATCGGCGGCGTCATCGGGCGGTGCGTGGGGGTGGGGGTGTTGGCGGCATCAGCATCTCCGTCCCCTTCGTCTCCTGTGCTTGCCGCCACAATGGTGGAATGATGATGGGTCGTGTACCAGTTTATTGACACATACACGACGCAAAAAGAATAAACTGCCCCACACCTACATACATCATACACAACATCATACACATCACGGTGATTTTGGGGTATACTCTGGGTCACATCATCGCGTCCTTCTCCTTCCGTGCCCGCATCTCGCGGATCTTTTCCACGCAGAAACACAACCCCTCGTCTCCTTCAAAGTCGCCGTCAGTGTCGGCATCGGCGTCATCGCTGGCAAGTGGCGCCGCGTCCTGCTGCGCAGTCCCGGACGCCGGGGATGTTGCTGCCTTTGCGGCCATGAGTCGTAGCTTTAGCTTTTTCCAGCCGGGCAGGTTGTCGGTGTTTTGGGCAGCGCGCGTGGCGGGTGTCTGCGCGGGGACGGCAAGCGTTGTGGCGACCATGATGTCTTTTTTCTTCCGGATGTGGGGCGCTGGCGTGAGTGGCTGTGTTGATGAGACGAGAAAATTAGGGTTCGCATTCGAAGGAAGATTTTTCCGTTTATAGCATGCCAGTGCGGGCTGCCTGTTGTGCTTCGGCAGATGAGGCATTTGTGAGGGACGCTGTGGCTACACAAGCCGCAGCTTGTGGGACTGCGCTTTGCAGTTGTGGGTGGTCAGTGGCGCAGTCATCACATCCGCCCCTTCCGCCCACGCTGGCCAGTGTCCGTGTATCACAAGCGTCACCCGCCGCAGGCCAGCATTCCACTCAGCAGGCGTGCGTGGGTCCATTCCATGAGTGTGTGTGTGTGTGTGTGTGGAGTGGAACAAAGAGAGACTTGCAAATGGCCACCGCCCACCACCGCCTCCTAGGCGCCGCCAGCCCCGCCCACCACCCCTCGCCCACAAAGTCGCTCATGGCCCTCGTCATTGGCGCAGACTCGCTGCCGCGCCCCTTGCTTCCGGCCTTGCCGCCGCTCTACCTGAAAAACGAACGCAGCGCCCGTGACCCCGCCTGTCACAACGACGACGACGATGACGACCATGACGACGACGACGACTCCTTCAGCGATCTGCGCTCTGCGCAGTCAACAATGTGGTTCAATGCTGCCTTGCAGAGTTCCGAAGAGCTGGCCTCCGAGACACTGCCCGACCTCGTGTCCATGGACAGCATCGACGGCAAGGGAAATGCCGCGGGCGCCGAAACTTGCCGCACATCCGACTTCCACCACTCCGCCTCCCCCTCCGCCTCTGCACCCACGTCCTCTCCGCCTGCGTTACTGCTGGCCGATGCTATTCGGGTTGAGTTTGAGAACGACGGCCTGAGCCCACTCTTTGCAAATACAAGCATCTTTGAGCACAGCGAATATTTCATGTACGACATTCCCGATCCTTTCGCCGACGATGAGGACGGTTATGAAGACTTTGGATCGGAAGACGCTCGGCTGGCCGTTCGTTTCGAGGATGCAGATTCCCCGCTGCCCGCCGTGTTTCTTCCGGAACAAGCCGTCGAAGTTCTCGAGAAGACATCCGAGAATGCCACTGTTTGCTCCAATGATACAGTCAATCGTAACTCTCCGGATTTGGACTTTTCCGAAAAGTTACATGCTAGTATCGAGAATGACGATGGAGATGCCTCCGCCAACTCGTCGTCAGACGTGGATTTTCGCAACACTGGTGGTGGCCCAGTCGAATACATGGTGGAGACACTGGCGCGGCATGCAACGACGCTCGCGATCTGCGCGGGTGTCGCAGTCGGATGCGCTTTTGTGTTTGCAAAGCCAGCATCACGCCGACGGCGGCGGGTCCGCATCGGCTCTTGGTTGTTTCGATAGAGTAAACGTTCGTTTTGTCGCAGTTTGTCAGAATCTGAAACTTCGAACATGACCCGAACCAACTCCGATCTCACCGACTACGATGACGACAGTGCGCGCTTCGACGGGCTGTGGGACTCCATTATGGCCGCGAGCGCAGCCGAATCGATTGAAGCCGACGCACCGATCAGTGGTCTTGTCGCTGCCGGCGACGACGACTATGACGACGAAGACGATGACAGCAGCGACGATGTCTTCAGCGATCCTCTTGACGCCGTCTTTGCTGGTTCAGACTCGGCTGTCTCGCTTGCCGACGTTCGCTTCGAGTGGGACAACACACCACCAACACCTCCGTCCCCGTCCGCCACGATCAATGTAGCTCCGCGGCGAATGCCGGAAAAGAAGCAAATCCTTGTTCCTGTTCCGAACTCAGTACACTCCGAGGCCGATGAGGTTCGGTATCAATAGAAATTGTCCATCGGGACCGCTGACATTTGCAGCACACAGAGACTCCCTGAATCCAATCACACAGATCTGCGGAAAGTGTCCTGCGAGTCAGTGTCCCACTTCTTCGATTCGCGCTCTAGCGTGTCTGAAGCAGAAGCCAGCCACGAAAACGCGTCGGTCCTAAGTCCGTACAGCAGCGACGGGACCGCGTTCACCGTGTTTCAGCAAGCAGTGTTCGACGCGGCAGTGGATTCGGCTGCTGATGAGGAGCAAGCGTATTTCGAGGCAAAGTGGGCCGAAATGCTCTCAGTCACCACCAGCACCGTCGCCGCCCCCGCAGTTTGCGAGGAGGATGAACGCATTGTCAGCGCACTGGACGAGTTGCTCGCACGCAACGAAAGTCCCTTGGACCTGTCTCTGGACACGCTGTCCGCTGACAATGCACCAAATCAAAACGTGGACAAATCAGACGACCAAGACCGCCGGCGGTGGCCGGCGTTGTGGAGCTTGCCCAGCGCGGTAACTTTAGCAGTTGGTTTTATTGCAGTCGCGGGCCTTGTGTTCTCTCAGACACGCGTGAGGAAAAGAAGGGTTTTGGGTTGAACGGGAATTTTTTTTTTTTCGTTTCTTCCTCTATTCGTTTCGTTTTGAGGCACAGAAAAATTCTTATAGTCTTTGAGCAACAAGGTCAATTTTCTGCTGCGCCTTTCCAAAAAAAGACTTCCAAAAACGACGCCAGTCGCGCCCCCCTTCCAAAAAAAGAACACAGTCTGTTATAAAAGAGGCATACCCCCACGCTCAGAATCCACCATCTAATAAGTCTTGCAACGAAACACTAATATGGGAAAGAACCTCAAGAATAATAACCAAACCGTCGCTGCAGTGCAGCACAACGTCGCTCAGCAGTCCGCGCTGAACGCAAAGATGGCGCCAGTCGCCCAGAAGGCAAGCTCTTGCGTTTATGAACTAAGGTCAATTGACTGGGCATTTTGATTCGATTCAAGCCGGCAACACCAGCGGCGAAGCAAAACGCGTCGAAGCCTGCAACCCCGGCACCGCAAAGCGCAAGCGCCAAGCCTCAGCAGCAACAGCAGCAGGCAATGAAGCAGCAGACGCCGTCGAAGCCGTCGACGCCTGCGGCGGGCTCCAGACAAGCCGCGAGCAAGCCAGCACCGGTGGCAATGAAGAAGGAGGAGTCTATCCTCGGCAACATGTTCGACCTGCCGCAGAAGTGGGTTGACGAGTGCAAGCCCGCCACGCCCGTGTGCCGCTCTCGCACGACGTCTGCCCAGTCGTCGCCCGTGCGTGCGTCCCCGCACCCGGCCGACTCGCCGTCAAAGCCTGCCGCCAAGCCCGTTTCCAAGCCCGCCACTGCGGCGCCGCCGGCCGCCTCCAAGCCCACGACGGCTGCCGCGCCGAAGGCCGCCGCCGCTAAGCCGGTCTCCAAGCCGGCGACGGCCGCCGTGTCCCCGCAGCGCCTCCTGCCCAGCCCCAACAACAGCACCAGCGAGGTCTTCAGCCTCAGCTTCCTGTTCCCGGAGTCCAACTTCGCGTCCGTGGCTGCCGTCCCGCCCAAGCTAGTCGCCGGCCCGCGCAAGGCCACGGCTGCACCTGCCCCGCAACTGCAGAACAACAACAACTCCAGACCCGCCACCCCGCAGCAGCACGCCAACAACGCGAAGCCGGCCACTCCGCTGCAGCGTGCTGCATCGCCTAGCAAGGCTGCCGCACCTGCACAGGCGAAGCCGCTGTCCAAGCCCGCCTCCGCCCAGGCCGCCAAACCCGCCACCCCGCAGCAACGCGCCGCGTCGCCCAGCAAGGCCGCCGCCGCGCCCGCGCCGGTGTCCAAGCCCACCACCGCCGCTCCCAAGTCTGCAGCGCCAGCGCCGGCTCCCGCGAAACCAACCACTGCCGCTGCTGCACCCATCTCGAAGCCCGCCACCGCTGCGCCAAAGTCAGCTTCTCCGACCAATGCTCTCCCGCAGATGTCGAAACCGAGCACACCAGCCGCCGCTGCGCAAAACCTGCTGAAGCCGGCTACACCCACCCAGAAGCAGCAATTGAAGCCCGCCACACCACAGCAGCAGGCTGCATCCAAGCCGTCATCGGCTGCACCAAAACAGCAAGCTGCCAAACCAGCTACTCCCCAGCAAGCGGCATCCAAGCCTTCATCGGGGGCACCGAAGCAGCAACCAGCCTCCCCGAGCAAGATCTCTCCAACCGTCGCGTCGTCAAAGCCTGCGACCGCCCTTCCTAAGTCTGCCACCCCGGCTGCTGCTGCCGCGAAACCCGCAACTCCGCAGCAAAACCTGGCCAAGCCCGCAACACCTATGCAGAAGCCCGCAACTCCTATGCAGAAGCCTGCAACTCCTATGCAGAAGCCTGCAACTCCTTTGCAGAAGCCCGCAACTCCTTTGCAAAAGCCAGCTACTCCGACGCAGAAGCAGGCAGCTCCCATTCAAAAGCCTGCAACACCTTCTGCTGCCGCACAAAAGCCTGCAACGCTCCAGAAGCCGGCGACGGCAGCGGCTCCAACCGCACCTAAGTCTGCATCGCCAACCAAAGCAGCGCCAGCGAAACCGGCCACGCCCGCTCAGCAGAACACCTTGAAACCAGCCACCCCGCAGCAAAAGCCCGCAACAGCTGCATCACCAAGCAAGCCCACAACCGCCGCTTCGCCAAGCAAGGCTGCAGCGCCTGCACCAGCTTCCAAGCCTACCACTGCGGCCGCAGCGCCGAAATCCGCCGCGCCAGGTAAGTCAGCCGTGCAGCAGCAGCAAGCGAAGCCAGCCACACCAGCGCAGCAGCAACAAGCCAAACCGGCCACACCGGCGCAACAGCAAATGAAACCTGCTACTCCACAACAGCAGCAGGCGAAGGCGCCTTCGCCAACGAAAACATCTGCCGGACCAGCGTCAAAGGCCGCGACGCCCGCGTCGCAACAGCAGAACGCGAAATCAGCCCCTGCTCAAAACAAAGCCGCGCAGGCCAAGACGGCCGCCCCGGTCCCTCAAGCTCAGGGAAAGGCCGCGGCGGGCGGCAAGCCGGCGGGGGCGAAGAAGGGCGCTAAATGAGTGCTTAGGTTGGATGCTTCAGGTGTTTCTCTGATTCTGTTGATGACGGACGTGATTGGTGTTGGTTGAAAATCAAATTAATAATCCATTTTTTTTAACAATTAATTTACGTCAAGTTCAAACGGCGGCGGATGGATTGTCAGTTTGTGTTCCTCGACCTGTCCGCCGATGGCGGCGACGCGGCGAACAGCACGCTGTACGCGCAGGAGCTTGACCTGCGGTACCGCGTCATGCGCAAGCCCCTCGGCATGGGCGTCGACACTGTCAAGTTCCCCTTCGACCTGGAAGCCCTGCACCTCGTTGCCGTCGACACTGCCGCCACCATCCCCGTCGTCGTTGGCTGTGTCATGCTCATGCCCGTCAACGCAACCACCTGCCGCCTGTTCCAGATGGTGAGCAACCCGCCCTCTGCAGGTTCTGAATGCGCTCCCCGTGGCAGGCAGTCGACACGTCCGTGCAGAAACGCGGGATAGGCCGCGCGCTCGTCGACCGCATTCTCGACCGCGCCGCGCGCGACGGCTTCCGCGAGTGCACGCTGCACGCCCGCCACAACGCCGTCGACTTCTACCGCCGCCTCGGCTTCGCCGTGTTCGGAGACGAGTTTTCCGAAGTCGGCATCCCGCATCGCCACATGCGCATCGACATTCCCCTGAACCCCGCCGCGCGAAAATAACCCCTTTTGCAAAACGATATGTGGCGTCTTTTCCTTTCGTTTATTTTCTTTCCTTTTTTTTTTTTTTTCGTTTCTTCGCGTTTCGGGCTGGTCATGTGAGACTTCAACCAGATGGAATCAGAGGGTATAAGCGAGCTTATAATACCAGTTTTCTATCAAGCACTTTCTGCTTAAATCCAAAATATAAAAATATAAAAAATCGACCTTCCCGCACCAAATCATTTTCAAGTGTGCAGAAGCAATTGCTGTTCTTTCTTTGACGGCTGTTGCGAACTAAGCTCAAAATCTCAAATAGATGTTGGTGAGAGTCATCTCTTGCATCTACGCAGTTAATATGCTTTGCCTCAGCGATTACTGATTCTGAGAAAGCTGGCAGGAGCTTGGGGATTAACTTCTTATAGAGCGGTCTGGCAATCGCTCGATCTAGCTGTTGGTATCATCTCTTGAATGATCCCTAGTTCTGATGACATGTATTAGGGATCATTCGATTCTATTACAAATCATTCATTCTCATGTAGCCTGCAGCATTGACAAACATTCATGGTGGTACCTACATTATTCTCGAGACATGAGTTAACATGTGTATTTGTTAGGATGGTGAGTGTCAAATACTATGACCACCACTCTACTTTTCACAAAACCTCGTAAAATTTCGAGATGTTAAATATAAAAAATCTAATCTTACTGAGTTTTATTTTTTCACCGTCACAGCTGTTACTGCTGTGTTTTGTTCTCCCCAATAAAAAAGCGATATTACATATGCTCTCTATTGGCGATGAGATTCGCGGAAAAAAGCAGCAGCGGATGGCGTTAATCAGAATTTGGAATGCACATAATCATTTCAAGAGTAAGACGGCAATCGTTCCGCAAAACCGACCAGAAACTCATACACGCCGCGGTGGTCCTTCAAGTTCCCCCGATACCCGAACGCACGCAGGGCAACACACCCAACCACGGGCACCGCCTCTGGGGCATTCAGCCCGCGCCACTCGCTGCTGCTGCCGGCCGCGGCAGGGGGTGCACTTGACAGGCTGCACATCCACAGCCGCCACGCGCTGCAATGGCATTCCGCGAGTCGCGTCGCGCGCTGCATGAACGGCATCTCTGTTGATGCTATTGATTCCACGCGGCGCATTATCGCAGCCAAATCCGCAAGCATGGCCGCGAAAACGGCCTCGCCCGACGCGCCACCGCTTTCACTGGGGCCTGAAATTAGTGTCATTATCACATGTGTGAAGCCTATAACATATATATCAGCATTCCGCGATCAGGAAAATCAAAATATGAAACTCACTCAGCACGCGTTCGTGTTCCGGGCATGACAAGTAGTTGCGCATCGCGCAAGTCTCAAACACTGCTTGCAACACATCCGCTGCAAATTCACTGCCAGCGCCAAAAGCCGCGCGAGCCTCGCACTCGTACTCCACGAGCTCACTCCAGCGCCGCCGCGAATACATTGTTGGCGACGCCCGTATCCGCGAGACAAAGTGATGTGAATTTTCCGCAGCCGTGCTGGCGGCACTGGCTATACCCACGCGCACGCGTTCGACAGAGTTTCCCGATGGTGATAACACGATGCTGCAGTTTTGCGCAAACAGTTCTGCTCGGCCGTTGCTAAACGGATGTTGCGACGCCGTCTCAAAATAGTGCGTAGCGCGAGAATACGATATTCCAGCCGAATCCGAGAATTCGATTCTAATGCGCTCGATTTGGTGCACGGGGATCGCAACATGTTTCCGTGTGTTCCGGATTTCGACAAAATTGCGGTTCATGAAATTTTCGCTAGATGTTCCAAAAGTCCACTCACGCAGCTGTAGAATTCGCAAGCTGCTGCTCCTGAAGTCATCAACACAGTATTCATTTTCGACTATAAGTCTCCCAGACCATTCGTGCATTGAAGAAGCGCCTTTCCCTTGCATCCATGAGACGCAAAGGGATACCGAAAACTTTTGCAACGCACAGTCGGCACACTGACGCCACATTCTGCACACCCTAGATAAGCGCTGAACAGAAGAGGCAGGCAAGTGAGTGAAAATACGGGCAACAATCGGTGCAGCGCCAAGGACTGGACCCAGCGCAAGCGGGGGCGGCTTGAGGAGTCTCGTTTTGGATCTTGTGGGTGCGTCGGACTTCAATAGAGGCTGTAATGAGCCTCCTGGCGCATACTGAGGGTATGGAGGGTTGAGGATGAAATTGGTGGCGAAACCGACAGTTATCCCAGCGGCCGGCAGGGTGTCGTCCCACAAGCCATCGTAATCGTCATCTTCGTCATCTTCGTCATCAGTGCCGCCGGGAACAAACGCGGAACCGGGGTGCACGCAGGAAGCTAAAAGCGACAGCGGCAGGGCGGACGAGCGGCGCAGGAATCGCCAAAGAGTGGGCGTGTTGCTGGGGCGACGCGCAGCACGAGAATGCGGCAACAGCGGCTCGGGCGCAGCAGGCGCAGGCGCAGACATGATCGGGCGTGGCGGGGACGGGAAGGCCATATGCACTTGGGCGCGACGCAGCCGTTAATCTTAATCAACGACACGAACCCGCGCGGATCGGAGTTCGACTCCCGCTCAGTTTCAGCTCACGCGAACGCCAACACACGCAGAGCAACACGCCACTGCAACTGCAACTGCAGCACCCCCGCAGCGAGCGCAGCTAACGCGCGCATAACCGACCGCGGCAGAAGCACAGGAATCGCTCAAGCTTGCTTGCTCCAGCTGATGCCAGTTGTAGTCATCGCCCCAAATTACAATGAAGCGCAGTCGCCCGTTCCCACCAACCCAGGCACTTCGTCGCCCTCCAAACAGTACCGACGGCGCATTATCCACCAGCGCCAGCACCAAGCGGCCTCCGGATGGCGACGATGGGGACATCGACGACTACCTCGCAATGTCCTTCGACGACACTCCCGCCGCCGTTGCACCCTTGACTTACTCCCAGAAACGCCGCCGCGATATCGAACATGGCCGCCTCAAGGGCATGCAAAAATCTGCCCGGGAGAAAGGCATGTTGCTTTTCCCTCTCCTGCACAACTCACACCAACAAACAGAGGTCGAAGCTCGCGATGCCGGCCTCAAAACAAGCATTCTTGACGGCGACAATAAAGGTTTCGCCATGCTGTCCAAGATGGGCTTCCAGAAGGGCATGACACTGGGTAAAGCCGATAGAGTCGCGGCTACAAAGCTCATCGAACCCATTTCGGTCGTTCTTAAGTCGGGTAATAAACTTCCCGAGCTTCTGTCGAGTTCTGTTAAGCTGAATTATTAGCTTAGGTCATGATGGACTCGGGATGGCGGAGTTGAGAGCATCTGAACTCCAGAACCGGATCGAACTCGCCGAAACTTCAGCGAAACTGACCGAAGAGGATTTCATATCGGCCGGCAACAAGAAGGAACTCGAAAAGCGGCTATTTGGTGACCTGATGCGTGCGCGACGCGCGTTGCAACAACTGGACGAATCCGCTGGAGTCTCTAGGAACCAACTTTGGATTCCTGAACCCAAAAAAAAACTACTAACTGACGAATCCTCCGCGCTCGACATCAAGAGCAGTGTATTGGCTTCCCGAGGCGCGTATTACAAACAGCTGGCAACAGACGGAGAAGAATTTGAAGATGATTTGGCTGGTTTCGAAGATGAAGACGAAGAAAGTCCCTTTGAAAAACTTGATGTGCGATTTTCTTTCTTTCAGTTTTGAACTTTTTTTGGAGTTAATCCTTTTTTCGCGCAGGTTTCAACTAAATTCTCTCAAGTTAATGACAAATTACGGAACACGTATTTCTACTGCTTATGGTGTGGTGATCGGTATGATTCGCGAGAACAAATGGAAAACTTGTGTCCGGGGGATTCCCGCGAAATCCACAGTGATTGAGTTTTGTGTGTAATAAAAAGATTTACATCTTGGTTCCTTGGATTTTTCATGTGTCCTAACCGAATTTCATTCCGGCTTTAGTTGATATCGCTCCAGAATTGCTACAGGAGATGCATGTGACTTTGGTAGTAAAAACCCTGACATCTTGAGGTTGGCAGGAACAAGTTACGTCACAAGAACATCAGAGGATGCACGAGGAAGTCTGTCGCTGACGTCGTTAGCTTTCTTGGTGACTTCAACGCATCCCTGTCAGCTTGTTAAGTGATGAAAATTCTCGCCCCAGTCCCATGGACCCTATCGATTGCAAGGCGAATATCCTTGGAGTTGCTAGTGTTCTGTTGCATCGTCGACTTCTTCCGCAACCACCCATTCGTGACCGTGGGCGGTCTCGGGCTCTCGTTTGATCCTAGCACTTTGTTGGATCATTCTCTTTTCGTCCTCATGCACTTTTGCGCAATGGATATTGGTGAGAATGCTTCGACTCATAACTTCTGTGTGGCTTAACTGATATAGTGACACAGTGTTTACTGTTGTTTCATATCCGCTTTTAAGGCAATACTATCCTTTGTTCAACTCTCCGTATTGCTCGACCTCCCTGCGCACATTCGTAAGTCGTCCAGGCCGTTCACCGGCACGACGTCATATGAAATATTATCAAACAGTGGTCGCGCAGATGGAATCTGCCTTACTCGTTTGTGTTGCACCACCTCATCTTTGCCCCAACGATGCGGGTATTGCATCTGGTGGATGCGCGCGGCACATACACGCGCATTCACACCACAATTGCGGTTTTCGTGTCGTTTGTTGCTTCGGGGATACACCATGAGCTGATACTGTTCTTCGCCTACTGGTGGATGGGGCGAACTTCAGAATTCCAGGCCGGGCGCAACCTGTGCTTTTTCGTGCTACACTCGATATTGTGCTTTATTCAAGAGCATATCGGGCGGTACGTCGGGCGGGTCGTCTTTGGCACGGCCGACCCCGGCGTGGGATTTGCGGTTGCCAGCTGGTTGGGTGAGTTTCGGGTTGTTGGCCAAAAGCTTGCGCTGACGACGGACACCAGTGACGTCCGTTGTGCTCCTTGTAACTAGCCCGCTCATGGTTGGTCCATACGCGCTGCTTGAGGGGTACTGATGGAATAATTAACATAAATAAACTACTACTGAGCCTTGCAGCAACTCCTCCTATCTTTGCCAATGGCAGTATGCGTCGCCACTCATCGCTTGGCCTGAACATGTGCAGCGATGCTGGTAAGCAAACCTGCGACGACACCGCTGACACCCAACATCGGAACGCGTCGAAAATGGGTGATCACCGCCAGATGCAAGCATTTAGTTTTCGCTCAGGATTCGAACTCCCGCGGCGCCATGTCTCTGCGTCTGCTGTTCGCGCTGGTCGCCGCAGCCGCCGTGACTGCTGTCCCTCCGCCGCGCGGCGTGTCCGACGAGCGTTGAGTGGCCACCCCCCCCGCCTGCCATCACGTACCTCACCGTCAGCCCACGCAGTCGCCCCAAGCTATGTACCCGGCCCTGGCGCAACGTTCTCCTGTCTCGATGGCTCCAAAATCATCCCGTACACCGCCGTCAACGACGACTTCTGCGATTGCCTGGATGGATCCGACGAACCTGGTGTGTCCACATCTTAAATTTTTTTTTTTTTTTTGGATGTTAATGGTTTATTTTATTTGTTTTGACGATGGCGCGGTGAAGGCACATCTGCGTGTCCCACTGGAACGTTCTTCTGTCGAAACGCCGGCCATGTGCCTGGCGCCGTGTCTTCGTCGCGCGTGAACGACGGCGTGTGCGACGTCGACGAATGCTGCGACGGCAGCGACGAGTATGCAAGTGGTGTGGTGTGTCCTGACATGTGTTCGCACACCGCCGAGATCGCTACGATCGAGAAGAGCCAGGCTCGCAAGCTTGCGGACGAGGTTGGATTCTTTTTTTTTTTTTTTTGTCCTTCTTTCTGTTTGCTTCTCTGCCTAACCTAGCTGGGTGACTTTCCGCCTTCCACCTCGGCGTGCGGTCAATTTCAATATGCAGGGTGCGCGCAAAAAGGAAGAGTTCCTCGCACGCAATGCCGGCAAGCGCGAGGAACAGAAGCAGCAAATAGCCAAACTTGCGCAAAAAGTCGCACAACTCGAAGAAGATATAGCTGCCCAGGAGGCAGTGGTGAAGGAGCTAGGGGCCAATGAAGAGCGTGTGCGTCGCGACTTGGGCGTGGATGAAGCGCCGCAGGACGAAACCCAAGATGAGTTCGACGATGCGCCAGAGCTGCCCGTCGAGGTTGTGGACGCGATGGGTCTGTCTTATTTGTATTTTTGATTGTAACCCTTTGGCTGTATGACTGAACGAAATTATTTAGAGGAACGTGTGAAAGCCGAAGAAGCCCTTGAAGAGCTAAAGACTTCTCGGGACGCCGTAATGGTGGAAATCACCACTTTGCGTGCGCTGACATCTGTTGATCTCGGGCCGAATGACGCGCTGGGTGTCCTTGCCGAATCTTGTCTTGAATTTGACACTCCCGAATATCTGTATTCACTGTGTTTCTTCACGACTGCAACGCAAAAGGAAAAATCCAGCGGCCGCGAAACAAACCTTGGTTCGTGGGGCGGTTGGACTGGGCGCGACCTCACCAGACATTCCGGCAAGGACTTGAGATTTAACGAAGCGTTATTCAAAGACGGAGAACAATGCTGGAATGGACCAAGACGAAGTTTGAAGTTGAATCTGGAGTGCGGTGCTGAGAACCAAATTGTACACGTTGCTGAACCAGCAAAGTGCGAGTATGAGGCCAGGATCCTCACCGTTGGATTGTGTGAATCGGATGAAAAAGATTTCAAGGTTGTCGATCACGGAATTGTTCACGACGAGTTGTGAAAGCAAACGATACCTTTTTTTTTATTCGATTTTGACAATCAACCCAAGAAAACAATAAAAAATACGCTTGAAAACCAATCATTCGCCCAAATTGTATCGCTAGACCTAGAATTGAATGATGTTTACTTGTCACCCGAACTGGCATCAGTTTTGTTTTCCTTTTTCTTTTTAATTACTTGTGTCACCACGACAGTCTTGGTTTTCTTTGCAGAAGATCCAACAGCAGGCGAGTCTGCTACGACATCAGCTACGCCATTGCTTTTTCTCTTTTTGGGTTTTTCCTTTTCCTTTTCCTTTTCTTTTTCTGCGGAAGGTTGTGGGTGGATTGGCGTCTTTTCGACTACAACAATAGGTGTCTTTTTGGGAGAAGCAGTACTAGTTGCTGGTGCAGGCTTCGACTTTTGGACTGGTGTCGCGTTGTCAGACTGTGTATTAGCCGGTTTCGCGACAGTCGGCTTCTGAGGCTTTTCGGGAGATTTTGGAGCCACAAATTTTTTGGGCTTTGTCGGCGGTGGAAGAGGAACTGCGGCTCGAGCATTGAACGCAAGGATCGCGCTGATATCTTTGCCTGCACTGTCGCCGTTGGTTTTGTGGTTGTTGTTGTCGTCGTCGTCGTCATCATCATCATCGTCGTCGTCGTCATCGTCTTCATTTTCACCATCCTTGTCGGCAGTTTCCTCATCCTCTTCAGCAGACCCCTCGAGGACGACGGGAAGTGCTTTTGCCGCCGCAAGCTGCGCTTCGTAGTCTGCCTTGAGTTCGCGCGCCTTGCGCTCGTACGCGGCCTTCGGCGCCTCGGCAAGCGCCTTCCACTCAACACCAATCTCGCGCATCACATCGGTGCTTTTGTACTCCGGGTGCGCGCCCTTCACCGCCGGGTGCCTGTCGCGCGCAAACAGCGCGTATGCGTTGAGTGGCAGTTTGGGTAGACTCGGATCGCGTTTGGCCCGCTTCTTTTTGGTTGACGACGGCTCTGCGATACTCGAGTTCACTACCACCACTGGCGATGCTAGGGGCGTTGCTGCCTTGTACTCTGCCTTCTTTGCGGCATACTGTTGCTGCCCTGGTAGCGCAAGCTGGTTCCACTCCTAGTGGTGTCCGAAATTGTGAGAACAGAAAAAGAAAAAAAAAAAACCAAAAAAAAACACAAAGAATACCTTTCTTTCCTCGTCACTGAGTGCGCGCCATGCTTTTCCACACTGGCTCATAATGTCCTTCTGTTCAAGTTCGGCATTCTCGAGCTTAATTTCACGGCTTTTGTCGGCCAAAAAGAGGTGATATCCGGACGGCGCACGGTGCGGGGCGTTGGGATCCTTCTTTTTGTTTTTCTTTCCGATGACCTGCTCTTGTTGCACTTGCTGCACTTGCTGTTGGCGGGGAGGAGACTGTGGAGCAACCGCAACGGCTTGTGGAGCGGCCGCGGAAGACACAGCGGTGTTTGTGTTAGTAGCGGTCGACGGCAGCAGGGCGGCGAAAGTGGAGGAAATAGTCGCGAAGGCTTGTTGAAGCTGATATTTTAGGGTTAATAGGCGAGCAGACATATTTAACAGGGCAGCGTACCGAGAGGACTTGGTCGACGGAGAGCGAGACGGCGGCGGGGGTGTCGTCGGTGGCATGGGCGGGAGGGAGCGGCTTGTGCTTCTTGTGCTTGTTTCCAGGGTGCTTGTCGGAGTCGGGGCCAGTGTTGGGTGGTGCCGCGGAGGCCTGCTTCCTCGGGTTCTTCCGCGGCTGGTTGTCCTGCATTTTGCAGTTTTCTTGTTTGTTTGTTTGGGTATTGTTTGTTGTATTGTTCCTACCCAACCGAGAGCCCCATGCCATATGTGCCTGTTGTCTTCTTCCCTTGTTCTGCTTTGTGGTGCCAACAGACCGCAGTGCCCCGCCGCGCCCTTCCGCCCCGCATCCCGCACGCGCCCACTGCCCGACTTGCCGCCTTCACGCCCGCGCGAAGGGCGCGTTCTTCTCCTTGCGCTTCAAGGCCCCAAGTTCTGATCGCAAAACATTTCTCGGACTGCACTCCACAATTGTCCTGAGAACCGCCCGCCTAGTCTGCAGCACCGTGCACTTGGTTGGATCACTTCGCGCAATCGTAGGTTAAGACGGTATCGAGCCGTTGCGTCCAGGTGGCGCCGGAGTTTGCTACGTTCCTGAACGGCGGAGCAGGAGAACCCGGGTAGGACTTGCCAGGTAGCTGGTGATCTGCAGGTGCATATTGTGCGGCGGATATATCCTGCGGGAGTTCACGGAGGTGGTGGGCGGCTGAAGAAATTGGCGAAACCGGAAGTTCGGGACAACTGGTTCATGCAAGAGTCGCAGCCCAGTGGAGACTCAGCACCCTCAGTGCAAGCCATGAGACAAGGCGCAACTGATGGCAGTCCGCGCCTTCGCCGCCACAACTACAAGCCGGTTGTTTTTCGTCCGGATGCTGCTTGGTATGTCCGGCCATCCCAAAAAAATGCCTCAAAAGGCGGTTCCTTTTTTCAAACCAGTCTCCGAAAACATTCAATGACCATTGCAACTTCCGAAAACGCCGCTGTTGTCGACCCCCTCGTACAGCCTCCGGAGGTGTCTCTCAAGCGAAAGGCTTCTACCGTCTGTGCCGATGCAGACGCCGATGTGGAAAAAGTGACCCAGACTGAATTGACTGTTTCATGCGACGAAGTAAAGCGCAACAAATTGGCCGATGACGATGCCACCCCGGTTGGCGAATGTGCCGCAAGTGCTGCCGAGGAGCTCTACGCTGACGATGCCGATGCAAGGTAAAGTTCGCTGCAGTACTTGACCTTTTTCAAACGTCCCTCCTCCAAACAAACACACACACCAGCATTTATCCAGACACCGAAGAATTCTACGCCTGGCATGTAAGTGGCTCCGAAGCTGGAGCCTTCCTCGCGTGCCACCGCGTCCAGAGTATGGATGCCGCGCTCCCTGCCTGCAAGAAGCTGGTTGAAATCGGCGTCACCAGCGTCTATGACCCCGCAGACGAAGAGAACAACGAAGAAGCCAAAGGGAATTCCTCCAAGGAAAGCCTTTTGTCCAGTAAAGACGAAGAAGAAATCAAGGAGGGGGCAGAAGGGACATGCGATGAGCAAACGCGTTCCGAAAAGGAATTGGACGAGAAGCCTGAGGACGATGATGTCGAGGATATGAAGGAAGCCGTAAATTATGCGATTGAGGACTCATGTGAGGGGACAGTTCAATTTTTTGTGCCTGATTCGACATACTCCACAAGACTGCATTGTGCTAGAAGACTCCTCATATGATGTCGACGCTTGTGCCTTGCGAAAAATGGTGGATAAGTGCGCAGACAACAAGAAATGGATGAAGTTGCGGGTTGCGCGAGAAAACGAGGCAGGCGCAGTGCCGATCACTGTTTCCGTCTTTGATGCTCGCAAGGGACTCGTGATACCCAAGATTGGGTGCTGGAAGTGGCTCGCGGAAGCGTGCGAAGTTGAGGATGCAGTTGACGCGGGCCTCAAGATGGTGATGGAGAAGTTTTGCTAATCGCGTTGGGTGGCATCCGGCACTTCAATGCATTTATTATTTATGGAACTGTCGCTGTGATTATGGTGTCCCCATCCGCCCCTTCGAGCCGCAGCAGCAGCCGCAGTTCTTCCGTTGCCCCTGCCGCGGATGCGTTGTCCCTCGACACCCTACCGTCTGCGCCAGACTCTGCCGTCTCTGGCACAGCGGACGCTTGCCAACTCGCCGGACTGGATGCCGGGGTCAGCGCGGGCGACGCGTGCGATGATGGCTCGTCCTCTATGCCTCGAATTCATTCGCAGCCGGGGCTGCGGTTTCGCAGTGCGTCTGTGTCGGCCACTGCTGGTCACAACGACCCACCGTTGTTCTCACATATTTCCGTGGGGCGCTTCCGCCGCTGGTGCACAGCATTGTGCGTGGTCACGTTTGATCTCAACACTGGACCTGGTTCGACTCGCTCATTGCTTTTGCTGGCACGTTGAACTTAACTTTATCGCGTTGTGTTCGACAGAACTGGAGTTTCTCTACCCAAATCTTGCGCTGTCTGAGGCTGAAGTGAAAACAATGTGAGTAATAGCGATACGTTTGTTCGCTGACTTCTCCTCTCTTTCTTCGGGGTCCAATAACGGCTACAGATGTTTTACTTCGTTCCCTGATTCAAACTCGACATCACACACGGGCGACACGTCGTTTTCGTTCCGCCTACGCACTGGCATGGGCTTAACAGCGCATCAGCGCAAGCTGCAGACCGCAGGTGCTACGGTGACAAGCGTTGCCGAACCCTTTGACGAGCACGCGCCGTGTGTCGTGGACACTGATGGATATACATACGGATACGCATACTTCCGGCAGGCTCGCGACGCGCGCATCTCCCGCGGGTATTTCCAGAAAAGCGTCGTTGTGCTGACTCCACTGGCTAACGCTCACGGCTTGTTTCTCCGCGTGCTCCGCGAGGGCGGCGTCGGTGAAAGGGTCATGGATGCGTTGGTTGCCGAAGCTGGAGACGACGGTGTCGGCATACTTGCCAAGACGGTCCTTAGCAAGTTTTGCACCGAGATTTCCAACTGGTGAGACCGATTCCTCGGTAGCGTCGGAATGCCAACAAATTGAATAATCAGGGCCACCCCGATTTCATCCGTGACGTGCCGCTCACTTTATGAAGCGCAGACAATGCAGCTGTCGGTTATGGGCTCTCGCATGCTGTTCTCTGTTGCTCCGACTACACGGTTCGCTCAGTTTTATAACGTTCAAACACATGATTCGTTAGTGGCCCATGTGGCCGCGCCATGCCCGCTGTATTCCACGTTCGCCGCGAATCCAGCGTTGGCCTATACGTTGTGGGAATTGATGCTCCTCGCCGAGCCAGTGCTCGTCAAGGCGTCAACGCCTCGCGGGTGCAGTCATGTTGTGCAGGCCATTGTCGAGATGATCAAGCCTTTACCGTACGGCGGCGACTTTCGGCCTTTCTTCACGGTTATGGATGCGGATCTGACTGCTGTAGTTGGTGGTATCGGAAGCAGCGGTGGCAGCAATGTAAAGTGCAAAGCGGAAGTCCCTTGACTTATCACTGCCATGATTCCAGAATGCTTCCGCAACCGTGTTGGGAGTCACCAATCCGTATTTCGACAAACTGCTGGCGCATTGGCCAAACAAAGTTGTCGTGGGAAGGATGTCGTCCGGTGGCGCTGTGAAAAAGTAGGTTTGGCAAAGACGAAGCCGATGTAACCACTGCAAATCAGAGCAGAATCTTCCCCTTCCTTACCATTCGCACCAGCGCGATCACCCATGGGCAGAGGAATGCCCATAGTTCCTCCTGGACACAGCAAGAAGTGCGTCTATTATTCCTTTTTTATTGTTGCTCAAACTTTGTCAGCGGTTCGGCAACAAATGAAAATTCTCCGAAAGTGCCCTCAAAGTCTTTTCTATGGGGACGGGCTGGTCCAAGTTCGTCTCCTGCATCCGAATCCCCGACTAGTTCACCGCGCCAAGCAAACGCCGGGATCGTGACAGGAAGAGGCAGCCGTATTGTTGTGTTCGACGCTGTTGTCGAAGTTTGTTTTTAATTGTTTAATTGGTAACCTTTCTGATGCATTGTGTTACAGGCTCTACATACAAAACACAAGAACGTTCTTTCTAAGGATAGAAAATTTTTAAAGTCACTGGAGGAGATGTTCTCATCTGTTACCAACGGAGCTACGAGTGTTTCTCTCGAAACTCTGGAAAACACTTTTCGACGACACTTTGTTGAACTTTCGGATAAGTTCCTGCAACCTCTCAACAGGCACTATGATGGCTTGGTCGTTGGAAGTCCGCGATCAATGTAGCCTTTTCCTTTCGCACTTGTCGATTGTTCATTTTGTGTCACTCAGGACATTGTCGGCTTTGCGGGCAAAGCCTGAAATCAAACCGTTTAGACAAGACACTTTCCTTGAGAGTCTTAAAACATCACGTACTTTCTGAATCGCGTTAATATTTGGACTAAGCATACCTTTCAGCGCCCGATTTGCCCGTGAAGAGCAAAAAGCTCCTCATTGACCTCTATGCTCGATTCCTCAAGTCCCCTAACTTTGCTGCGTGGCTGCAGCAACGTAGCGCCGAAGTTAATCGCGACTGGCGGGCGCAATACACAAGCGTTCTTGTGGATGCGGATGTCGTCGCATGGATGCGTGAGAAAGGCCGGCGGGAGGTGGAATGCGTGGATTTGATGTTGCGATTAAAGGACGAAGTGGTAAGTTCTGTCGCCAAGTGTGAAATTTATAAACTTTTGAGTGACGCTTGCATCCTCCAGGCGCGATACGGAACCTTTTTCCGCGGGGACCAGGACTTTGAATGCCAGGACGTCGAAGAGGGCTACCTTCCGAGCATTGAACAGTATCAAAAGCTGAAGCTGCAGAAAGAGAGGGCTGTGGCTGAAATTCAGGATCGCGTGTCGTTGTTTAAATGAGAGCCCTCTCTATCTCTTTTCCGTTGATTATTGCCGTTTTCGGTTTTGTTTTATTTCTGGAATTTCTTTGTGTTGGTGTAGTTCTCCGACCGCAAGCGATAATGTCATTCGATTCGAGAATCACGAAACCCGAACCTCTAGCTCACAAGAATGCAAGACTGTCACGCGGCATTTCATTGAAAGCGCCACTTGCCGCTGATGATGTCCAAAAGTATGCTCCAATCAGGGGAGTCGACCCACATTGGGTGCAACACCCTCAGCAATCTGACGGGATCGCAGACTTGCGGTACAGTGAGTTTTCAATTTCTTACCGGACGAATTGTAAAAGAAGTTCAAACTTTTATTGAAGCGCAGGTACAGCGACATTTTGCAAAAATTCGTACACGGCTTCGTAAGCCTTGAGGCTTCCTTCGTAGCCACAAACACGCAATGCAACACCACCGATCACAGAAACTCCGTGCGAACTGTCGCCCGCCAATGCAATCTCCTCAAACTCTTCTGTGTTTGCACGGTGAGCAGGAGCGAGTTCGCGCATCCATAACCGCCATGCTTCGACGTGATACTCATTTAGACGCTGCATCCGCTGGGTGAACGGGATGTCCAGCATCAGGAGAATATCCACCTTGTTGGCGATTTTAGCCACCCCTGCGCACACAGATGCCAAGACTTCCCTTCCCGACATTAAATCGTCAGGAGATGGCGCCAGAAGTGTGGCAATGACGCTTTTGAATGCTGGTGGAAAACTGCTTGAGAAAGGCACAACCAACACATAAAAAAACACACACCCCATGTTCGGTCGATTTCCGGGCACGACAAGTAGTTACGCATTGCACACGAATCAAAACATGTCTGTAGAGACGGCGACGCAACCGCGTCTTCGTCCGGCGCTAACACCTTCAACACTTCCGACTCGAACTTGATAAGCTGCATCCAGCGCAATTGCGAATAAATGGTGGACGATTTGCGTATCCGCGAAGAAATTTCGTACGATTTTTTCCGGTTTCCCTTGTTCGTAACCACATTCACAAACGGCGCTATGCCCAACCGCACTAGTTCAACGTCGCACCCAGAAGAACCAAAAAGAATGCAAAAGTTTTCCGCAAACAGAACGTCGTTTGCAAGTGAGACGTCCCGAGAAGTGGCCTGCTGGGATGTTTCAAAATGACTTGTTGAACGCGAATACGCCACTGTTCGGCTTTTCGATTGCTTGGCCACCACCGCTTTCGGCACCGATATTCCAGCAATAGGGAATTCGATGCTAACCTCATCAATATCTTTGACCGGAATAACGGTGTACGTCGATGCAAAAGTTTCGTCCTCGGAAAATGGTGACCGCAATAAACTGCCAAAGGTCCATTGACGCAGTTGTATCACAGAAACAACTCCTTTCGAGTCGACATTGTATTCGTGATCAATTATTAACTTGCCCGACCACTTTCCCGAAGGAAAAGTCTTGGACGGAATCCAAGTGATGTTTAACTTTGCCGAAGCGTTAGATATCTCGTCTTCAGCGCATTTCCGCCAGAGCTTACACACTCGAGAAACGCGCTGAACATGCCGTGGTGGGAGATGGCGGAAAATTACACCCACTATGCTGGAATTCATGAGGCTGGATCCCCTCAAGCTTGAAGTCCGACCGATCGTTTGCATTGATCTGGGCAGAGGATATGACTGCTGCTGCAACAATGGATTCGCCATGCTCTGCGGCGGGTAGGGATATGGATATCGGGAGTCAAGTGCGTTGTCGCTGCCAAACCCAACAATGTTGCCGCTTGTGAACACAGAAGGGTTCCGCCGGCGCACAACATCAAGATCGTCATCATCGTCCGGCACCGCATCGAAGCAAGCGAAGAGAGAAGACGACGATCGACGAAGAAAGCTCCAGATGTCGTTTTCACCATCGTCGCTGTGTGACCCTGGCGTCTGTCGTTCATACACCCGCCCCCTACTGGGGCGTCCGTTACGGCCGCCGACAACAACTACTATCTTGGTAGAGCCGACCTTCTCTTCGACACTCGTAGCAGACGACGCAGCTCCGGACGGCGGCGGGCCTAAGTCTTCTTCGAAGTTTGTGTTCACGGGCACCTGGCTGAAGCCAAGAGCTGCATGAGCCTAGGAACGAGCATAAGTTAAGATCGTGGAAGGAGAAGGGCGTGTACGTAAGACCCGGGAGGCCGGCGTTGCGGCTCGGGATAGTTAGAGAAGTTGAGCATGTCTCAATCGAAACACAAAAGCAATCAATCAGTCCCCGCCCACTCCAAGGCCACCGGCCGCTGCCTGGCGCTGCTCCGCCGCCACCGTCTCACGCTCTCTCGTCACGATGCTCTCCAGAAGCTGGTGCACGCGTTGCTGCTCCAGCTTGTGACGGTCCTTATGACGCAAAGTTCAAGTGCTTACACTTACAAAGCACAGCGCCTTACCACTATGTCACGATCCCGGATAAGAGACTCCCATTCTTGCGGATTCAAATGCCAATTTGTTCCGTACTTCAATCGCTTGCGCAGCTGTTTTGCCTTCTCGCCCAACACTAACACAAACAATGAAACATAATTCCAGAACAACAACCAAGTTACCTTTGTTTGTATTTACCATACTGGCTGCAAATAAATTCAGTGAAAATACAAGTCAGCAAACTGTCTAACGTATTTTCTTATCTGTTTCTTTTATTTGGAGTTTTTTGTCCTGCTTCTTCGTCAAATTGTTCGCGCTGCTTTGGTCACTCGAATCTTCAAAAGCAGGCTTCCAAGGAGTGAGAAGAAGAAACTCTTCGAACGCGGTGTCTTTGAGTTGTTGTTCTTCGGTTGCCGTGCTTAGTCTCTGTTGGATAGTTGATCTTGCCACGGACGCCGCGACAGCCATTGAAGAACTAAGAGACATACGGTGCGATTGTGGTGATTGTATTGTCTGCGATGCAGGTGCGGCTTGTCCAAAGACAGTTGTTACCTTTAGAGGCAAGGCAGCCGGTGCACCTGGCCGCTCAAAAGACCCGAGAAACTTGCGCGGAATCTCCAGATTTTCCTGAAATAGAGAGGCGTATTTTTGCTGTGCCCATGATTGAAGATCTCGCAGAACTTGGGTTGTAATTTTCAACATTCATACGAGTGTGAATCCGCTCACCGATTTTCATCTCCGTCTCGGCAACGGCGTCTTCGGACTTAACATCACTGCGAAGATTCAAATACGAGTCGTGCACCAGTCCCGGATTTACCAAGCTGGAGTACTTTGATTTCATATCTTCACTTGTATGTTGCATTTCTTGTTCAGGGCTGTACAAACTGTTGCGGACCAACTTTCCGTTATTAAAAAGTGACAAGCATGAGCTTTGCTTGCGGTCTCGAATCCCGCTTTCCTGTCGCCCATCATCGGAATAGCTGGATGAAGACCTGATTGCTGTCACTTCCCGCTGCGAAACTCTTTCCAAGAGAGGCGCAGCTAATTCACTAGATTCGTCGGCGATCTTGTGCAGCTGCGGTTTGATGATTGGGAACGTAAACTGCCCGTCACCGGATCCCCACGACGATTCGGAGCTCAAGGTTGATGCACCAACAGACCCCAGATCACTGTTGTTACAATCGTTTGCTTCGCATGCTATTTCCTCTGCGATGACAGGGAACCGCGCGGAATTGTCGTCATCCTCAACGCCGAATCCATCCGCACATCGAAACTCTTCCGCAAATTCAAATATGTCCTCATTGTCACCGGCCGTTACCGCACCCGCGAAACGCCGCCCGCTTTTTCTTGCCAAATGACGCGGAAATTCCGCAGCTGACGTTTGCGGGAGCACATTGGGAAAACCACCTGCTGTTCGCGGCCGCGGATCGGGCGCTGGCGAGATGGTGCGAGTTCCGCGAGCTGTAGAAGAAAATACGCGGCGTAAAATGCGTGTGGAATCCAGGCGATGTGCGAGCAAGCGATCCTGAGCTGGCGTGAGGCCAGAGGTTGCCAGCGTCTGAAGGGAACTTTAAGTCCGACAACCAACAAGTCTGCCACTCACGTGTTCGACTATTATGCGGGCTTCCAATGCGCAAACTTCTTCGACACGTCTTTGTTTTCTGGGGGATGTTCGCGAGCGACAATCAAGGAACACTTCGGAGTCAGCACTTTCGGTCAGCCCGGGGATACGAGAAACGCGGTAAACCAAGGCAGTTTTCGGTCTTCTGTTGTTGCTGCCGAAGGAGCACTCTGCGTGTGACTGGGCTGAATCGGACTTGATGGCCGTCTTGCGCCCTGTGCTCGCAAACGCTGGAGCGCTCACCGCATTCCGCGGAAAAACCTTGCGGGTGCCCTGCTGTGTTTCCGGTAGATTTGGATCTGCGCCGCTTTCAGCGTCTCGCGACGTCATGACAGGATTTACGCTCAGAATTTTTAACGCTACGGAAATTGTCTGGGCAAGCAATCACATCGACTGCGCTTGCATAAATTAGTGTTTTGACCAGCTTACCTTTGGGCCCCAGGTGTTAAATTCTATCAAATTCGACTAGACCGGCTTGCACGACTTTTTGCAAACAGTGAATAGATTGGGAAAGAAAAGCAGTTGGTGTGAGGTCATGGATTTTCGTACACTGCTGTTTCACACGACGGACAAGCTATCGTGACTGAACGCTGCCTGCAAGGTGGAGGCGAAGTATGCATAATATGTTTTCGAGGAAGTCTCCGTTTGAATCCTTAAAAACGTAATACGCGGCACAAATTATCTGCCGCCGTTTTTAATTTTTAAGCTGGAACTATTCCTTGAGACTCTCATGGACGAATATGCAGCTGTATCGTGTGCCAGTAAACCGGTGTGCCAGCAAACCGCGCATGCGCTTCTCATGGTTAGAAGGATGCGGCGTCTTGAGGGAAACAGGCGTTCTTGCACCATGCAGAAGAAATTTGATGGCTTGGTTTTGATCGGACTTTTTGATTGCTTCAACTTACGATGCTGACAGCATTCTATTGGGCCCAAAAACGGCCTTCCCCTTCACCATGCGTCAATAAACTGAGTCTCGCTGTAGGATCCCGTGTTTTCCTCCATAATTTCCTCTGAGTTCAGCACGGCTGCGGAATTATTTCCTTCTCTTACAACCATTTTATCATCATTTATTCAACTGATACTGCTAACGTCAAATGCCTTGCCGCACAATGCCCAGTGGATTCGCAGTCGCGACAGCCTGGTAGTATCTTATGTCCTGGTCCCTGAGCTGTGTGTTGCGCAAGGCCTCGCGCTTCTTGATGATTTCGCGCAGCGTGCCGTCGGGGTTGAGGGCGTCAGTGTACCACGTGGCCCAGAGGGAGGCAATGATGCACACGGGATCGATGCGGTCGGTGGTGGCGGCGGCATCCAGCAGCGTCAATGTGGCGAACTGCGCGCCGGGAGCAGCCGCCGGAGCAGCGGACTTCTTGGACTTGAATGAGAACAGTGGCTTCTTGGGCGCGGCGGCCAGAAAGTGGTCGCGTGAGGCCGTGGCGAACGCGACTGGCGTCCAATGCGCGGCGGCGGCCTTCTCCGGCGCGGCGGTCGCGGGGCGCCACTCGAGCGTCAGCGAGGCCACGTCGCCGTCGGAGCGCGGGGAGAGGCGCCAGCGCAGCGCGCGGCCGTCCGGCAGCGTGAAGGCACACTTAATGCTGCGTGCCAAGGCGGCCTCGTCGTCGCGGCCGGCGGCCATTGCAGCGCGCAGGGAGGCCAGATCGTGCGACACGATCTCGACCGGCGGGCGGTCGAGGGCAAAGCGGAACAGCTGGTGATCCAGCGGCGCTCTGTACCGCTGGTCGTCACGGACCAGAGTGCAAGTGGTCACGGATGCGGGGCCGGAGCTGGCAGCAATGTTGAATGAGCTCAGGGGCCCGTGGTAGAGTGCAAACTCCAGCTTCAACTCGCGCGCGTTGACCTTGCCCGTTGTGTCGTAGACGAGACTGACGGACGGCTTTGCCAAGTCGGAGATAGTGAACGCGGCCTCCCCTCTGCATGAGACGGTGATCGCAAGGCCGTCGGCGGCGCGACAGAAAGAGAAGACGGACTCGGATGCATCGGCGGTTGCTGCCGGCGCAGGCGCGTAGTCACTGTTGTTGTTGCCGAGCATCGTAATTTCCCGTTTTGATTGGTTGTGTCAATTGCGGTTTTTGAATGGGGGCTTGTGTTGATTGCACCAGAATTTACGGTCAATTGATCCCTGCGAGTGCCATAGGAACTGAAACTGCAACCTCCGATTGGTGTGAGTCAGGGCAGGGTGTCTTTTGCAATTGTGCAAGTCTTCACGTCGTTTTAGGTGCCTGTTCACCTCTTTGACAGATCCAAGCCACGCTTCTCGGAGTTGTACCCTAGGCTCACCGATGTCTTTGACAATGAATCTGTCTGATTCTTTGGAGAATCCAGAAAAGAGATTTGTGTTGTACTTCTTGTATACAGTCGGCAACAATCACTACAATGCTGGTATTGCATCATCATTCAATAATCCTCTCATGAAAAGCATAGGTCAGATACACACACTTTCTTTGAATCCATTTCTTTCAAAAAACTATGATAAAGTTTTGTTCCAAGCTGTTGTAGGTTGCTTTTTGCCATAATTACTTTCAATTTGCACGGAATGTCAACATACCTTCCAAAAGGATATTCAAGATCCAACAATTTCTTTTTTACCCTCAAGCAAGGTTGCAAGTTCCGATGAATTCCCTAGCACTGAGCAGATTTGAAATATGGGTATTTGGTTTATTGTTGTTGAGTATGCATAATATGCAGAATTTATGGATTCTGACAACAGCAAATAGATTCTGAAGTTGGTGAATACCATCAACACTTTCAATGCCAACGTTTGTTCAAAATCATCCACTTAAAGCTCAATATGTTGGCTTTGAGTTCTTTGCAATGTGACTACTCTATTTGCTGGAATATCTTGCTCATCAAACTTTGTATCTGCAGTAAGAAACACCTGTTGACTTTCTTCTCTCAAACGTGAAAATCTGATAAATGTTGGGGCAAAACTCATGAAATAACAAACCCGATGTTTCATAAGAGATTCTCCTCTGAACTCACATGAACTCTCAAACATGGAATGGAAGCAAGAAGCTTGGGAGATAGTTGAAAATGATGGCGGGCCGCACTATAATCAAGCCTAGGTCGTATTTTGGATGACAGGCGACAACATATTTATTTACACTTCTTCGACTGCGCGACTTGAGTTTGCGTCGCCAGCGCCGGGGTGCAGATTACCGTGCTGATCTGGCGCGGAGATCCCGACACGCCATTTGGACAGATTCACCGGCGGCGCAGGCACCGCGGCGTCCTCGGCGCGCATGCGGTCGCGGATGCGCAAGCTCGTTTCGAAACGATGCGCGGGGTCGTGCGAGCGCGGCATTGGCCGGCAAAGCACCCACGCAAAGTTTCGCCACCACGCGCCGCGATCGAACGGATTCGCGGCCGCCACCGGCCACCTTCGGCTGCGCGGAGCCCTGGCGTGCGGTCCCGGCGAAGCGTCATCGTGGCCCGGCTGGTATTTTCGCCGAATCTGAATGAAAAAATAAAAAATATTAAAAAAAAAACCCCCCCCCCCAACCCTTTTGGTCAAACAAAATCAGCTTGGGGCAAAACGTCTTACGAACATCTTCGTGGGTGGTCATATTTTTCATGCAAAGCATGGTGTGGTAAACCGTCATGCCGCCGAGCGTTAAGGAAAACAACCCAGTCATCACAACCATAATTGCAACGACTGGATTCAAATCAACAGCTTGCAAGCTATCGCCGACATCGCGTGCGACGATTGTTATCTGCACAATGCCGAAGGAGCACACAACCACGGCTAGCAGCCAAGTCGAAAGAATAAACGAGTAAAACAGCCTATAGTTGTGCTTCCCAATGCAAGTTGCCGTCCATGGACAATGATGATCGTGAACTTCGACGCATCGATCGCAGGAACTGCAATGCGATGCGCGCGGCGGGCGCCAGATCTGACAGGTGAAGCAATACTTCACTTTGACACTGATGTCGCGGACGGAAACGGGCAGTGAATCTTGATAAACTATGCGCCGCGGAACAGCATCTTCGGGGGCTCCGTTCGCAGAGTCAACGCGGATGAACGGATAGTTCTCCGGAAGATCGCCTGACCAGATGCTGCTCGCGGCACCTGACGACTGTTGCGAGGATTGTGGCGGGGCTCGGAGATCTGGAATCGGAGCCAGCGGTACAATCCCGAGAGGCAGGTAGCCTGGATCTGTCAGCGAGGTCTTGAACAGGTGAACAAGGGACGCCGCCAACAACCACGCGAAGACGGGCGCAACGGCAGCAGACACCCTGACTGTTACAAACGGGAGGCTGTAGATAGTTGTCAGTGTCGATGGCGCGCGCAGACAGTACTGACGTGTAAACGGCAAACAGCGACGACAGCACTATGATCAGTGCAACCGCCGCGCAGAATACAGGCGTATCCTTGCGGGTAAGAAACCAGCGCAAACCCACATGCCGCGACAGATTGTTGTTTGGCGGCGCAGGTTGCAGCTCGTTCGTGCTCAGAGCACGAAGCGGCGGCGGGGACTGCATTGAGTGCGTTTCAAATTAATTACAACAACCAAAAGATGTCTAGTCTTTTGCCGCAGCCGCAGTACTTGCTCGTAAAGTTCTTCGCACGCATGGCGACCGTTTCAACGATGCGCAAAATATGGGATACACTTTCCGTCTGATTTGTAAATTTTTGAAACGTTTTTTTTTTTTTTTTTTT
>JADHYT010000063.1:0-27863 GCA_027604725.1 Entophlyctis luteolus | reverse complement strand
TCAGCAAGGATGAGAATCGATATTTCCAGGGGTTTGGTTTTATCAGGAAATAAATTGTCCTGCAGAATATGCCACGTGCGGCGACGATTCGATGGTATTTACCGGAAACTTCTCTACAAGGCATCCCGTCGCAAAAACGGGCTCGTAAGGCAAATTGAAGCCAGTCGCGTATAGTCCAGATGGAAAATGTTTAGCCGCGAGGAATGAAAACGGCCGTGTGTGATATATTAGTTTGAAAGTTTAAGGTGTTTTTCGTTCTGAATTCGGTCGGACACAAATCAAGTGTTCATTTGCTGATCGTTCTGTTGAACTCTTTTAGCAAATTCAGCAATTCTTCTTCCAAAGCGTCTCGCTCTGTCTCAGCTTTAACTGCACGCTGAAGGAGTTCGGTTTCTGCTACAGCGTGACCCTTGGCCCTCATACCAGGTTTCCACCTTACAATTTCTTTCCACTCCAGATCTGGAGCGTCAACAGATTCTGCCGCAGTTGCGGCTGTCGGAGTGGCATCATGGACAACCAGTTCTTTGTCTTTGTGTTTGTCGCGATATTTTCGTAAAACCGGGCTTTTGGCGCCATTCACAAAATGTTTTCGATTCAGCAGGTTTTCGTTATCAGCTGCGGATTTGCAAGTTTGATGCTCCACCGATTGTGGCGGTCTCGATTTGTTCAATGCTAGGGTTGATTTTTTCGCAGGGCCAGCTCTGCGTTTATCTTTTACTTTGATTGCCGATGAAACAGTGTGCGACTGGACATTCGATGCTGGTTTCTTTTGCGAAAAACATTCAGGGTCGGTGGGTTTATGGTGGAGGAGGGTGGCGGCGGTGGATGCTCGAACGAGCATGGTGTCGACCAGGGACGAGGCGGATTCGCGGGCACTCTGAAGCTCGCGTTCCGTTTCGACGAGTCTTTCGCGCAGCTGGTGGTTCTCGGCAAGGGAGGCCTGCAGACGGGACTCGAGCACAGAGACTTGGGATGATTTCTGGGCGACCAGCGCGTCCAGTTGGGCAATGTGGCTGTCGCGCGCATCATCAGATGCCTGCGGGGCGGCGGGCTGCAGCATGTGCACGTCCAGCATAGAGGCCGACGACGACGACTCGGACGACAGCGCGGTCGTATCATTGGGGGCGGCAGACGACAAGGTGGACGGGTCAAGCAGGGCGCGCTTGAGCACGGCGACTTCCGTGGCCTGCGCTTGGATGGTGTCCTGGGCCTGGGCGAGCAGACGCGTAAGATGCTGCGCCCGGATGCGGGCCTGTGCGAGGGCGACCGCGGGCGGGGCGGCTGTTGGGGCAGCGCAGTCGTCCATGATTGGTCGGTGGTTGGTTGGTTGGTTGTGGAGCACTCAATCACTCACTCACTCATTCACTCTCACTCATTTTCACGTTGGACGCCAGTCGCGTTCGCCACGGCCTCACGGGACCACTTTCTGGCCGCTGCGCCCAAGAAGCCACTGTTCTCATTCAAGCCCAAGAAGTCCGCTGCTCCCGTGGCTGCCCCCGGCGCGCAGTTCGCCACATTGACGCTGCTGGATGCCGCCGCCGCCGCCGACCGCATCGATCCCGTGTGCATCATTGCCTCCCTCTGGGCCACGTGGTACACTGACGCCCTCAACCCCGACGGCACGCTGCGCGAAATCATCAAGAAGCGCGAGGCCTTGCGCAACACACAGCTCAGGGACCAGGACATAAGATACTACCAGGCTGTCGCGGCAGCGAATCCACTGGGCATTGTGCGGCAAGGCATTTGACGTTAGCAGTATCAGTTGAATAAATGATGATAAAATGATTGTAAGAGAATGCAATAATTCCGCAGCTGTGCTGAACTGAACTCAGAGGAAATTATAAAGGAAAACACGAGATCCTACAGCGAGACTCAGTTTATTGACGCATGGTGAAGGGGAAGGACGTTTTTGGGCCCAATAGAATGCTGTCAGCCTCGTAAGTTGAAGCAATCAAAACCAAGCCATCAAATTTCTTCTGCATGGTGCAAGAACGCCTGTTTCCCTCAAGACGCCGCATCCTTCTAACCGGGAGAAGCGCATGCGCGGTTTGCTGGCATACGATACAGCTGTACATTCGTCCATGAGAGTCTCAAGGAATGGGTCCAGCTTAAAAATCAAAAGAGAGTGGATGGCGTGCGCCGCCCATTGCGTTTATACTGATTCAAACGAACACATCCTTGAACACAGATTCCGCATACTTCGGCTCCACCTTGCGCTCCTTCTGCGCAACCTTGCTCACGTACTTTGCCTGCGCTTCCTTGCGCGCATCACTGCGCATGCTGTTGGGGCTGATGTAGTCGGGGTTTTCGTACAATGTTGCTCCGGAAAAGCTTCCCGCAAAAATGCGGATTATACTCAAGGAGAACCTCGGTCCGACTTCCACCAGCGAAGTTTCAGATTGTTTAGTCCTGTCGTCCTCTTTTTCAACGATCTGCAGTGAAGTTTTTTGTTGTTTTTTTTTGTTTTTTTTTTTTGGTGAAAAATGACCTTCTGTTTTTTGATCATCACAAAACAAACCAACCTGATAATTTCTGAACCAAATCATATCCTTGACAACAGAAAACAGCAAAACGTGATCGATGAAGGGCTTAATTTTTCGACTGGTGCGAGGTGTTGCGAACGTTTGCGTAAACATTTCTTTGAGCAAGTTCAGGTGCGGCGCTCGCGGATTGTCGAAATTCTTGTCGAAGCTCAGAATCGGACGTGAACCCTTCAAATGGTTTCCAGTCATGCGAAGCTCGTCCATCGTGTGAACTAGCAGTTTACGATCAAGTTTTAGATTGTTGAAGACAAAAAAAACAACAACAACAATGCAACAGCACTCAACTGGAATGGACAAGGAATTTTACAGAAGGCCCGTTCGGAGTCCTCGCCATCCACAAAAATAGATCCTGGTGCTTTCTGACCTCAAAAAACAAGCAGTTATTGCACTGGTGGTCAGAGGCAAGCTCGTTGACGGCAGTGAGATTGTTTTTCTGGGAATCCATCTTGTTTTCTGAGCGAGACGCGTCAGGACGAGGCGCAAAAGAGATTGGGGTGTGGTACGGACCTTTTTTGGAATGGGGCAGCAGCGAGTGCACGTCGTTCAGCAAATGACGGTATCTGCGGGCGGCACGAGTAAGCATGCAAGTCGTTGCCTGAGGGCCACGAAAGTACAGCCACGACACCTGTGCAGGATGCCCCTCGAGGACAGCAGCAGCACGCGCTGCCTGTTGCGGACCGTGGCCGACGGTGCGTCGGCGACGCCGCCCCGGATGACGCGCCGCGACCGTGGCGCCTGGTCGCCCATGCGCGACAGCAGCGCCTTCTTCCCGCCGCGCCCGTCGGAGCCGTCCGACATATCCGAGTCGCTGTCCATCGTCTCTATCACGGGGAAAAAAAAAGAAAGAAACGAAAAGGCCCCAAACAAAATGCTCATCCCCGTGCGCTGCTTCTCGTGCGGCAAGGTCATTGGCAACAAGTGGGACGAGTACTTGAGGTGAGTTTGGGCTACGCGGCGAGTATGTCCTGCCATGCCATCGCCAACATCATTGCTATTGCCCTCTGGCTCATCATGCACAACGCAGCTATCTTCAGATGGACATCCAGGAGGGCGAGGCCCTCACGAAGCTCGGTCTGCACAGATACTGCTGCCGCCGCATGGTCCTGACCCACGTCGATTTGATCGAGAAGCTGCTACAGTGCGTGTTTTGTCCATGTCTTCGTTCTCATCTCACATAACCCCCCTTTCTCCAGCTTCGGCCCGAAGCGCCACTGACTTTTGCATTATGTATTGCGCTCATAAAATCGAATAAACGGCGTCAAAAAAAAACACAAGCTCATAATGTCTTCTCCACTGTCCATTCAAATGTGCATCCGTCCGTTCCCCCAATCGAAACCATATGCCCTCCATTCGCGTTGAAGGCAATATTCGTTACTGCAGATCCATGCCCCGAATACCGCTTGAACGGAATCTGTGTATACGTCGTCAAATTTCACGAAGAAAAGCCTGGGAAGTCCCATACCATTGCTTTTGACTGGCATTTCGATGAATATAGCTTGATATTTGAGTAGTCGTCGCACGTGGCAATACAAGAATGGTCCGAGCATTCATCGACAGCGTTCACTTCTCCTCTCAAAATTGATTCCTGCCACGTGCACGTGTTCGTGGCCCACACTAGCTTTGACGCGTCTTTTACTAAGAAACCATTCGGCAGCGCCCCTTTTTTTTTTCAATCGCTTAATAAAACCAAACTGCCAGATCTGTGTCACTCACAGTGCAGCAACTCTGTTGAACTGTTTGACCGCAAGTGCTCCGAAGTTTTAGACCAGTCCAAATGCGTAATAGCGCTGGCGTGTCCCTGTTGTACATTCAGTATTGCAATGCCAGACACTACAATATTTACCTTGAGCATAGCGGATATTTTGAAGCCGCTGTGCAGCTCCCAGATGTAAATGATGTTATCAGAAGTTCCAACGGCCAAGAATCGTCCGTTCGGACTGAATTTCAATGCATGAATTGCGTGAAATTTGGATTTCACGTCCTCATGCTTCTCGTATTTCTGATAATGAGCTTGTACCAAGTCATTTGATTTGAGAATAAAGATCTGCATTGCTGCTCGTGAGGACGATTCCGAAAAAGTACGTAATATCTCACATCGCCGTTTTCATTCCCCACCGCTAAGTACTTTCCATCTGGACTATACGCGACTGCCTTCAGTTTGCCTTGCAAGCGTGTTTTTGCGACGGTATGCCTTGTAGAGAAGTTTCTAGTAAATACCATAGAATCGTCGCCGCACGTGGCATATTCCGCGGGACACGCGGGATTGGTAGCACAACCCCACACCTGGTTCTGACTACACTATGTAAATCGCAACCAAAACTTAACAGAGCGCAGCCAACTCACTTGGACACCGAGTGGCCGCAAATATGCATCTTGTAGGCGCCGCGTTGCAGCACGCCGGACTTGGCAAACTCGTTCACCTCAATCAACTCGGACCCCTCCATTCCAACAAGTAGTGCGCCTCGCGTGGGGCATATGTCGACCGCGCGCACACCCGCGGGGAGTTCAAGCCGCGCTATGATATCCCACGTCTGCGTATTTACGCGCGTGACGTGCCCGTCGCCGCCCCCCGTCACAAGCCCGCCACGCACGGGGTCCACGCGCAGGGCAAAAACGGGCCCGCGGTGCACGGCCTCCACCACGCGCTGCACTGTCCCGCGCGCCCCGCTGTCCCAAATCAACAGCACGCCGCGATGCGTTCCCGACACAAGTCGCCCGTCCGCCAGATGCGCACATGACACGATCGAAAACGTTTCCGTATGGTGAGCATTCGGCGCATGAGGGAACGTTCCCGTCGTCGCCACCAGCCGCGAGGTCGCCGCGTCGAACGACCAGAAGGTCACGTGCTTCGCGCCGAACGTAACAAACTCCGTGGCAGATGAATTGTGCCAGTTAAACACCAGCCCGAAAACCTGAAAAAGAAAACTCTTTAGCGCTTTGAAAATGGAAATTTCACAAGGTACAAAACTGAATGATGTCCAGCTTTCTCTGCCGCAAGCAATTTCCCCGCCTTCTGCCAATTGTATAGATACACGTGGTGCTGCTCGTCCATCGATACCGCCGCAATGTACTTTCCGCATCCCGAAAACTGCGCATCGACAATGCCTTTCGCGAGCTTCTTATCCCCAACGAGAATTTGCACTTGTCGCTGCACATCTTCGGGAGAATACGGATCCCAGACATACAAGAACGCGCCGTCACCGTCTGCGTCAAAGTTTACCGTGTCGCCTGTTGCTACAAGCCGTCGCGACGGATGCAGAGAAAGCGTTGAAATTTCCTGCCGGTGCCGGCCGTGAAAGAAACGCTGAGTGCGCGTTTTGAGGTCCATCACCACGCCCACTGATCCTGCAGGAAAAACCACAAGATTTTCTGTGAGGAAGAATGCATTGTTGCTGACGTCTCTTGTTCTGTATCCTGAGAGGATTCTTCATGAGACATAGCCGCTGATTCAAAATAAACAAGTAACCATGAACGAAGTTCAGCACAAGCTCCTGAGATGGCAAATCTCCTTTTTCAGGCGGAATTCCACGGGGTGAAATAATTTCGCCCGAGCCAGGATTAGACGCCTGAAATCTGGCGACGCTCTTGATGGCTTCCACGTGTTTCTTTCTGTCTGTTTTTTGGAGAAAATTAAACAAAAGAAATTTTCGCCAAGCATGGAAACTGCACCGTTGCTCTGGTCCCGAGGACTCCTGGCGCGTGGTGTGGATGCATCGTCACGTGTTTCTGTCGACGATCGAGAATGATTATCACTGCCAATCGACTCCATTTCGTGCTGCTTCAGTCTTTCACTGATCCATTGCGCATTACTGTGGATTTTTGGTCGATTATCATAATGAACAGATTCAGCTGAAGATGCAGCTGCAGACAAATCCGATTCTTCGGATGCACTCCATGAAGGCGGAGACGACGAATCTGATCCAGACATCTGTTTACTACTCGTGTGGCTTGATGCATAAGAGCTAGATAAGGTTGGGCTGGTGAGAGGACTGTCATCTTTCCTGAAAAACACTTTCTTGTCCTTCCATCGTTCTTCACTACTTTGTGATGAGTGCGAGTCGGATGGAAAATCCAAATGCAGTTCGAAATGCTTTGAATGCTTGTGTCCTTCATGCTTCGGCACAAACACGGTTCTGGGATTTGTAAAAATAAAATATTTGTCAAGTTCCTCGTCGGAGAACCCGATGCTAGAATGGTCTGCTACGTGCCCGCTTTTTCTTCTTTGAGGTTGGGGGCTCTTTGACTCTTTGGGAGCCCTTGGGTAACGTGTGCGGCTATGTAATCTTCTGTTCTCGTGATCCTTTTCCCTGCGGTGATTGGAATCAGATCCACTCGACTGGTAGTCCGCAGCATGTTTGCCTGATAATTTATGATGCGATACATCCGTGCTAGAGTTTCTGCTTCTGTTTTGAGAAGAAGATCGATTTTTCGGGCTACAAGGTTTCTTGCCATCCAATTCTCGCGACGTGTTGTGGATTCTCGAGTTACTACCAGCGCGCGCAGAATGATCACTCTGGGGAAACGATGACGATCGTTTTTCGCGGTTGGTTTCCTGCGATTTTGTGTCCGCCCGCTTGTGATGTTTTTTGGTAGGACTTTTATCCGTTGATCGGCTTCGAGCTACTGTTCTTCCGCGATTGTATGATTCAGACCGTTCTCTGTTTGATAGACTCTTCTTTTCCTTCTGGGGCGATCTACCTCTCTCATACGACCTTGAATGATGGTCACTATCTGAATCCGAGTTTGGGTTGTGTTTATGCTTGGAAGTTTTTTTCGAGCCACTCTTTTTCGGGATATTATCCGGAAACTCCCTGTCTTTATCAGTGTTGAATCCTTTGTGCCGTTCTTCATTGTGTTCGCGGTCGCGACTACGCGATTTGCTTTGATTTTTCGGCACCCAACTCGATTGCTTCCCATTACCACAACTTCGACAAAAGGAAGACCTTTTTTCGCTGTTCTCATCCATTTGTCGTTTATCGTGTGCAGCCTTGTGATCGGAGTCTTCGGACGATGTGCTTTGTGCTTTTCTGTGTTTCCGGGACAAATGCGAACGGTCGCTACTGTCTCTAGAATGCGCCCTTAATTGACTACGGTTTCTTGATTCCGATCTATTCCGCGTATGTGACAGCTTGGAAGTTTGTTCATCAAAGCCGCCAGGCCATTTGCTCGACTCTGACATATGTCTGTCGCTGGAAGATCTCCGCGACGAGGATTCGGTTTCCGAGTCGCGATCATGCCTGCCTGGATTTGATGCCTTCCGTTTAGACTTAGCACTTCCTATTCGTTCGGATGAATGTTTCGAGTGTTTTTTCGTTTGGCTTAGGCTCCTGGAGCGAACACCCTTCTCCGATCGACAAATGTCTCTTCCACGATGTTTGTTAGAATCAGAATTAGAGCTGTTTGATCGCGAACTGCCCCGCGATTTGCGATGCTTGCCGCGCGTTCTAACTTCTCCACAGCTAGACTCCGCGTCGCTGCACGGTGTCTCGCAGGGTCTGTTTTTTGCGCGCGGTGACAGCCGCTTCTTATGCGCCGGAACTTCGTCATAGCTGAATTCCGATTCCGAGCATTCGCGACTGCTGTGCCTGTTACCATGTCGCGAACGAGATCGATCGGCATTTTTCGGCGATTTGCGTTTCTCATTCTCCGCGTGTTTTTCCTCCGCATCATGTTCGTGCGCGCCCTTTGATTGCTCGGCTGGGTCTGATTGAACCTTGAATACCATCAGTCACGGACGCACTGCGTTCATAACAAAAACTCACGAGGTGAAGTGCACCAACAAGGTAGTCGTTACAAGCATGCGGATGAACCTGAATCGATGCAGAAATACTACCGCTCTTGATTTCCTTTACAGAACCGATAAACTCGTGTTCATCCGGGAACGATCGCGTAAAGCACAGGGCAGTGGCTTGTTAACAGTATGAGAAACGAAAAAAAAAAAACAACAACCGGAAAACGCGTTGTCTCCGCGCACGGATCAAAAACGGAAAACAAAAAGAAAAACAGCTCACCATACTCGCGCGCAAGCTCGCGCACAAATCCAGCCAGCTGCACAGTGTACGCGCGCACCTTGAGCTCGCCCGCCTTCACGTCCGCGGCCTCTTGGATCATGACGTGCTCGTTGCTCTTACGCATTTCAAAGCGCGTCATGAACTCCGTATCCGTCGACGCCTCGATGTTCAGGACCACGGTCGCCTTTCTGATTGAAAATCTCCATGCGCTCTTGGGTGGCTTTGCGGCCGGCAGTCTGTATGCACCTGAATAATCAGACTTCGCGCTGTATGTGCTTCCGGTTTCGTATTTCGCGGGAAGATTGGAGTGGGAGTCGACGTCAGTTGAGTTGGAAGAAGATGATTCAGATATTTCAGAGCTGCAGGAATTTCCTTTGCTCTTGACTCCGGATCGTTCGGCTGGTCTCGAGCAGTGATCGCGGCGCCGTTCAGAGGATTTACCTTTAAATGGCGCGCAATTAGCTTAAACAACCGTTGCTGTCACGAACCGCGGCGTCCCCCATGCGATATGTCCCTGTCGCTGGACGGGTGGCGCATAAGATGAACGGGATTTGCAGAACTGGGACAAAAAATTCCAAATCTCAGCTGCAACATGTGACGCTAGCGGACAGAACAATCGCTTTCAGCGCCGCAAGTGTCATGCTGCCGGCAGATTTTTCCTCGGCTTTTGTATACGCCGCTGTGCATTGTGGAACTGGTTTCAGTTCGTCTCAGAAACAGAATCACCAATCAAAATGATGCTTCTGCGAGTCTGCGAGCTTAATTCCCCTGTTTGCGGTTGCTTGTTCTTCTTCTGGACAGCGGAGCTATCATATCTGTCGAGTGCCTACAGAAAAGTACACAGCGGCAGCAGTTAACTTACGCCCAATGGGCCTGTAGGTTCATTCTTCTATTCAGCAAACGACACTAAGGATAAGTTCAATGATAACCAACGACCGCCTCCGTTCCTTTCCACTTCCTGCAATACCTTCAGGCAGCGACAGCGTCCGCCATGTCGGCGTCGACACACGTTGCCTCGATGGAGCTAACTACCTGCTCGCCGAACTCCACCGCTACGTCCCAGCCCTTGCCACCGGTGCCATTGCGCGCGTGGGTTAGTCCGCCACCGCCCGCACGCCGGGCAATCCCGTCCTTGCGCTTCTGGAAATTCTTGAGCTTTTCCAAAAACACTGCCACCCGGCCCCCGGTGCTTTTGATGCTACCGCTGCCGCCCTCGCGTCGCAGCGATCCGGGAGCTTTCAGGTTATCGCTGCTTATGCTCGCGCTCAACAGGCCACTTTGCCGCGGCGAGGGCGAGTACGCGCTACCTGCATACGTTAAGCTCGCACTTGACGGCGGACGCGACGAGTCCGGGGTGCCGACCACGTCTTGACGGAAACGGCGGTGCGCGCGGAAGTACGGGCGGTCCATCGATGTTGCCGAGCGCCGCGGCACCGGCGACGCGGTCTGCGGCGAACGCGGCGGTGTCTTCGGCGCGCCAGAAACAGTGGACGTCAAGAAGGACAGCTTGGTCAAGATGCTTGGCTTTTGCTTGTGTTGGGTGTTGTTTGTTGGGGATGGTGGTTCAGTAACTTGTGGCGCGGCTGGTGAAGGCGCGTCCGGGAAACTGATTGATGTCTGCCACACCGGCGCGGAGGCTGGCTGCTGATGCTGCGTAATAATCGGCTGGAGCGGCAAGACTGTGGGCCGCGGCATAGGCACCTTTGGTACGATTAAGGGCGCCGAGATTGAAGCGGTTTGGTCGACGCTAGATCCGGCACTACTTGTTGGGCTCGGCGTTGAATACGCTGCCAAGGCCGTTGAGGGACGCGGCGGTGGGGGTGCACGTAGCTGCGGCGATGACGCAAAGACAAAGTGCGAGGAAGAGCTGCTGCTTGCGAAGGAGAAACAAGGCGACTCGGCGCCGAAGTCACTGCCGCTACGGGCGGCAAAGAAGTCATGCGTAAAGGAGCGGTTCTCGTCATTATCGTAATCTCCGTCATGCACGGTGTCGGCGTCGCTATTGTCGTCGTCTTCGCCGTTTTCGGCAATGTCCTCGCGCGGGTCCTCATGCAGGGCACCGAGCGGCAGCAGCCTTAAGTGGGAGCGCACCATCGGATACGGACGGCGGTCAGCGGCGCGCGCATGCTCCAGCACCACTGCCCAGTCGAGTACGGCGGGCGACGAACATGTCGACGCGTTGTCTTCCGAGTCGCTGTCAAACATTTTTGGCGCCAAAAAACTTTCCCCAGAAATTGTTATAAAGTTCGATTTGATTGGAATATGGTCCTTAGAAGAGCCAAAACACAAGAAATACTTCTGATTTGATCCATGCTGATCACTATGTGTCAGTACCTCTCGGCTATCTCCAGAGGAAACTGAAGCAGTGTGTCAGGAGATTAAAGTGGCGCCGAAGTGGACAATCCTAATTGGACGACCAAGCCAAACAAAAAAAAAGGGGGCAGAAAAGCAACAGCCGGGAGTGTATTCCGCAATCTTTATTTTTCGGCAATGCCTTTCCGTACTCGAGAATTCATGTGTCAGTGGCGTCGTGGGTATTACATGGCGCTGTTCTTTTTCATTTCCGTTTTAGGAGTCTCAGCACTATTTTCACATGCCAGAAATCCGGTTGTGCCACGGATCTTGGTTGACTGACTCGCATCATCCTTTCACGCCCAGAAAAAACAGAAAAAAAAAATTTCTTCACAAAATTTTGTGTGTATTTGGAGACTACAGGAAAAAAAACAAAACCAAAAGATCAGTTGAAAAAATAGTACTCTGCGTAATAGTCCACGTTGACGACATCGCCGACAACGGCGCAAGACGTGGGAGCAACGCCCCCGTGGGTGTTGAGCCGGACTAGGTAGTTGGCGGCTTGCAATTCACCAGCACTGGAAACAGTACCATTGGCTCGCTCCAGTAACACGTTAGGGATGTCGTTTAAGGGATCCACAGCAGGAACTTTTTTGATTGGGTTACCAACAAAACTCGATTTGTCCGCCAAAGATGTCCACACGGGCTGACCAGCGTCGTTGAAGTTGTAAACAACGGATATCGTTCCATCGAAATCTGGGCCTTCGCCAAACAGAGCGGCCGTGACAGACTGTAGGTTGTAGTTGGTGCCATTGCAAATGTAGTTTTGCGTGCCCGTGCCTTGGTAATTGAGGATCACCGAATGGTTGCCCGGGACGCTGATACCAGACGGAAGAGCAGTCAGTGGAAGGACAACAATGCTTGGCGCGGTGCAAAGGGAGTCAGTTTCGAAGACACAACTAGGGACGCCGTGGCCGCAGCAAACAGTGCCCGATGGGCAGGAAACGTTACCAACGGCGTTGTTGTCGTAGCAGATCGAAAACTGGGTTCTAGCAGTGCAAACAATTAAATTGTTCTGTACACCAGAGCAGTCATCCGAGTAGTCTGACCAGTACGAGACGGCCGATGCAGTGGCGCTTTGAGACTGAGTGGGGATTCGGGTTGTTGCGACGGGCGTTGGGGAGGCAGCAGTAGCGGCGAGGGCAAGAGATGACGACGACGACGATGGCGAGGACTGCGGCGCCTGGGACGTGGCGGTCGAGGCTGAGGACAGTAGGGTGGGATATCTCTGGGCACACGCGTCGTCCACAGCGTTCACGATGGACACGACATCGTCGTCGTCCGAGACGCAGCCATCGGCGACATACTGCAGCACGCGAGTGCAGACGCACAGGTTGCACTGCTCGGAGGGACACGCATGCTTCAGGGGGTCGACGCCACAGTCGGAGAGCGAGGTGTTGACAAGACGGATATCGCTGATACAGGCGGAAGACGAGCTGTTGGAAGCGGCTGAGGGCGAGGCCGACGCGACGGCAGCGAGAGATGAAGACGACGAGGATGGGGCCGCGACTACCAGCGACGCCCAGACACACGCGCACGCGTACGCAGACACGAACAGCATTGGACGAAGGAGATGGATGGATTGGGATGAAGAGGATTTGCTCCCTTTTATGCGAGTCGAACCCTTGCCGAACACTTCCGTCGCCCCATGACAATTTGGAGCCATCAGCGACACTGCCGGCACCGATCGCAAAGAGTGTTGTGTATTCCACGACCAGTATTGCTCCAAGGAAGGTTGCATCGGTTACAGAGAAACGTACGGTTTCCGCCACCTGCGCAGTGCCCGCGTGCCAACCCGGAATTGTGTGCATTTATTGCTGCAACTTTGTTGGTGTGTCTCTGCAGCCATTCGTGCAATTTTCTCAAATGAGGGCGCTGCCTTGTAATCATTCGAAGTTTTAAAGTGTTTTGTTGACTGGCAAAGGCCAGCTCCAGCGCATGCCGCTTGGCCCCTTCGCGCCACATGGTGACAAGAGCTTCATCGTGACTGTTGATGTTTACCTCCACGACATTTCATTCTGCCGCATATGGTTCCTTGCTTACCATGTTCACCAACTTGTAATCTTATTTGCCATCACATTCCCTCGTAGTTTGGGCTCCGACCACCCATTCGATCTCTAAAGGTTTGCTCGATTGTCGCATTGCTTTGCCTTTCTGACTTGGCAGGGTTCAGACAAAGATTGCAGTTGGAACTTGGATGCCCTAGAGATCATATGCCAGATTCGCAAATCCCAGATGAGCGGACGATATCGCTTGCTGGAAATGCTGTTAATGCAGTCTTTTTACTTATGAAACAGGACTGCTGCGATCATTTATTGGAAACAAACACAGTTGCGTATCGTTAAAAAATAATCGCCAATGGCTCTGTACGGAGCTATTTTTCTCGAGTGGCAACTCGCTGTCTTAAGCTGAAGTCGATATCGCCTGGCAAACCGGTTTCTCCTGCCTGCAAAATATTGTGTCTCCTTTGGACTTTACTCTGCAACAAAATTGAAAAAATTCCAGGAAACAGGACAGGCATGGTTTTATGGTACGGTATCAAATACTTTCAGTCAAAATAAAATCTGATTTGGCTGCACCTTTATCATTTTCGGACCTCAACTATTTAAAAGCTGGTTTCGTTTTTTTCCTTTTATTAAACAAAACTGACTGTCCTCTTAAACCAATTCATTTCTGTGCTCCAGTAATCAGACAGCTCTTCCTGTTCCACGAAGTGTGAGTTTCTGCTAAATAAAGAAATTCTTCATCTTGAACAATTATCTGAGTATGCCTCAAGGTTTATTTAACAGACTACAGGGCAATCATATGAGTTTGACAGGTTTTATCTGATTTATCCACTCGTAAAAGAAGCGACCTCCCAAGATGTAGAATAGGCATGTCGTTATATTAATGAAAAGCCCTGCAACTGTAACAGTGACTTACAGATGCTTTCAGACTTGCAAATCAACCTTATCTGTTTCAAATATGGGATGCTATTGGTTCCCAAGTTATCAGATTTGGTGCTTCCTTCTTTTGCAAATCTGCCTGCCTTAAAGACTTCAGACACTGTGGCCAGCCTTGCACGGTTCCTGTGATGTACTTGCACCTTTGTTAGTACATTGTTGTTTGATTAATGACCTGATCAGTCTCAATTTAATCAGTCTTTAAGATGTGGCTGGACATTTTAAGCTGCACTCTGCCCGACAAATCCACGGCATCCAAGATCAGACTCCTTTTTTGCGCACAAAGCAGTGTTGTGTGAATCTGAGCCAGCTTGCTTCATGTTGCACGGCTTCCTAATCTCTTTGCCATTTCAGGCTTCACGCGTATCAACTTTACACTTGGTGCTCACGTTAGCTTGATATCATGGGTGGTTGAGTCTGTGTGTTCAACCATGAAGTGATGCTGACTGTACATTTCTGTCTGAACCTTCACGAGACAGGTGCCTCTAAAGCAACTTGGCTACAACAACAGCAACTTTGCAAATATCTCAAATACACAACGTGATCAACTGCACCTTTACAGCTGGCAGAAGCATTGTGGTAGTGCGCCGCGACGAGTACGACGCAACGAAAAATATTCAACAGGTCGCACCGCGGCCTTCAACTGTATTGTTTGGGGAGAAACCTAGCACTCACCTCAGCATCTTCTTTTACCTTGCCCTTTAATTTCCTGCCTTATCGGTTAACCCATTGGCACAAAGTGTGCCCTCCAATATCTGTCTCATGCGTGAGTATTCTTTCGGTATCAGTGGACGCCATCACTTCCATCGATTACCTATTAGCAGCAAATACCTTTATGGTTTGTTTCTCGGCTCAGCGCAATCAGCTCATTTTCTAAACAAGTACGACCATATTACAAAAAGTATAAAGTCGTTCGCGAGGTGAATTATGATAGGATTTACTTACAGCTGCGTTAACTTCCGTACTGTCGCTATGAGTGTTTTTTTGCATCTGAAAATTGTAAGCTGCGACCTGTTGAGTTAATGAATGCAGCAATGTCTGGATGCTTCACATTGAAGATCCACTGCGTAGAGGTTGTCAGAGCATGCTGTTTGATTCTGTATTTTTCTTTTCGTTACGTTTTATCTTTATTCTGATTGTTTTCATAATCTATGAATATGCGGCTTACATGGCCATGTTTGAAAATGAGGTCTGTTAACTTTTGTAGTTTTTGAGTATGACATTTTTGCCCAGCCATTGGAAATAACCTCTAAAACCTCTGGCTTACTCAGATCAATGCGCTTAACCCTCGGCAACGGAAACGTCGCAGCTGTACTGGCAGTCCTTGTGGCTTTCTTAGCCGCAGTAGTCGTATCGCAACCCGCCTCTACCAGCACCGTAACCTCATCCGCCTTATCGGACTTAAACAAGCAAACACAAATAACCTCATCTCTTATCGCTAAACAAAAGAGAAGCGTATGCGCCAACCAGTATTCTTCCGTCCCCGTCCGAGTAACAGGATACTTTTCAGCTGGTAGTTCGTGGACAGGTGCGGTCCCGCTGTCTTGAACGAAATTAATTGCTTTCACGGCCGCAGCTAATAACGCAAATGGGCTAATGGCTTTCGACTCTGTTGCCTGCAGATATTTTTTGACGTTCGCTGGACCTCCGGCCTCGGCTTCTCTTCCGTTTTCGGCCTCATCCAACGTGGAGTACAAAATCACAACCGACAACGGTGTTAACTGGTTTGGATGCTCAACTGGAAACTGCACCTGCTCGCAGTACGCCTCAGTGAATGGGAACTGCCAATTCACGACAGACACTTCCAACTCTGCAACAATTTTTTTCGACCCCACAAACAATCACTCTTGGCAACAGGTATCTCATAGTGGCTGTATTAAACTTTGCGTTCTTCGCTGATTTCGTCGGTTTAGCCTGCTGTAACAACGACAACCACAGTCACAACTTCGGCGACTCCGACGACTGCGGCAAGCTCTTGTGTTAATAGCTATGCAAGTGTTCCGGTTCGTGTAACCGGTTACTTTTCTGCCGGTAGTGCGTGGACAGGTACCTGTTTTTGATTTCAAGGGCGTCTTGTTGACCAGCCTGCAATTTTTTCCTGGTATAGCGAACAACCCGAATGGACTCATGACATTCGATTCAACTGCATGCAGATATGCTTTGACTTTCACAGGACCTCCTGCGTCTGCCGCAGTTCCGTTTTCGGCCTCATCAAATGTTGAATACAAAGTCACAACCGACAACGGTGTTAATTGGTTTGGATGTTCAACTGGAAACTGCACTTGCTCGCAGTATGCCTCAGTGAATGGCAACTGCCAATTTACGACGGACTCTTCCAACTCTGTCACAATCTTTTTTGATCCCTCCAACAATCACTCTTGGCAAAAGGTATTTCTACTTCGCAATTTTTCATCAAGAGGTTAATGACTGCTTTCATCAGTTTAAGCCTGCAGTAACAACGACAACCACAGTCACAACTTCGGCGACTCCGACGACTGCGGCAAGCTCTTGTGTTAATAGCTATGCAAGTGTTCCGGTTCGTGTAACCGGTTACTTTTCTGCTGGAAGTGCTTGGACAGGTACCTTTTTTTATTTCAAGAGCGTCTTGTTTGACCAGCCTGCCATTTTTTTCTGCCACAGCAAATAACCCAAATGGACTCATGACATTCGATTCAACTGCATGCAGATATGCTTTGACTTTCACAGGACCTCCTGCGTCTGCCGCAGTTCCGTTTTCGGCCTCATCAAATGTTGAATACAAAGTCACAACCGACAACGGTGTTAATTGGTTTGGATGTTCAACTGGAAACTGCACTTGCTCGCAGTATGCCTCAGTGAATGGCAACTGCCAATTTACGACGGACTCTTCCAACTCTGTCACAATCTTTTTTGATCCCTCCAACAATCACTCTTGGCAAAAGGTATTTCTACTTCGCAATTTTTCATCAAGAGGTTAATGACTGCTGTGATCGGTTTAAGCCTGCAGTAACAACGACAACCACTGTCCAAATATCTAGGACAACAGCAATTTCCCTTTCGACAAGTGCAACAAGCGGTTGCGTCAATCAGTACTCAAATGTTCCAATTCGTGTAACCGGGTACTTTTCTGCTGGAAGTGCGTGGGCAGGTTAGTTCCAAACTATTGAAACAGTCTGAGGTTATTTTTCCGGAATAGCAAGCAATACAAATGGACTCATGACATTCGATTCCACTGCATGCAGATATGCTTTAACTTTCACAGGACCTCCTGCGTCTGCCGCCGTTCCGTTTTCGGCCTCATCCAACGTGGAGTACAAAATCACAACCGACAACGGCGTTAACTGGTTTGGATGTTCAACTGGAAACTGCACTTGCTCGCAGTATGCCTCAGTGAATGGCAACTGCCAGTTCACAACAGATTCATCAAATTCCGCGACAATCTACTTCGATCCAACTAACAATCACTCTTGGCAATCAGTATGTTCCTGGTTTCTTGAAAATGCAATAGTAACAGCCAATAAGCCTTCAAAAGCATCGACGACCAAATTGCAAGCATCTGCCACAACGACAAATTCCCCGATGGCTACTTGTGTTAATTCGTACTCAAATGTTCCAATTCGTGTAACCGGGTACTTTTCGGCGGGAAGTGCATGGGCTGGTTTGTCCGAATAATCGATAACGTAACTAACATGAGTCAGGGGGAAATTCCAACGGCCTCATGACATTCGATAGCAATCTGTGCAGATATAGTATCACGTATTCCGGATCCCCGTCTTCCGCAACGGTGCCGTTCTTGCCCCTCACTGATTCCGAATATCGCGTGACGGTGAACAACGGGGACCAATGGATCGGCTGCGCGAGTGGAAATTGCTCCTGCTCCCAGTATAACAATGGCAATTGCGTCTTCACGCCAGACTCCTCTGATTCTGTCACTATCTATTTCGATCCATCAAACGGTCACACGTGGCAAAAGCCTTACAGCGTCGTTCCCCCAAAAGTTTTGGTAAATTCATTCAATCCTAAATTGGTGTTTGCGCACAATATGATGGTTTTTCCTATCTACGGAGCTTCGGTCGCAGGGTATAAGCAGGAGATTCAGTATGCTCAAACAATGGGAATCGACGGTTTCACGCTTGAAATTATTTCACCATTCACGAGCTTTCAATCTCAGCTCGACATGATGTATGAAGCTGCTAAAGAACTGAATAACGGTTTTTGGCTTTGCCTGTCGTTTGACATGACCAGCGATTTCTCTGCAAGCGAAATTGTTTCCGCTGTTTCTCGCTACGCGTCGCATCCGAACCAGTATTTTATCAGTAGTGGAAACACGCGAAAAGTCTTTGTGACTACTTTTGGAGGAGAATCAACGACATTCGGGTATCCAGACGTTCCGTCTGGGTGGATAAATGGCGTATTAAACCCATTGGCTGCTGCTGGAACTCCGATTTACTTTGTTCCCAACTTCTGGGTGACTTACGATGCCTCAGTTTTCAGCCAGAACAATTATTTAAACGGCATAGCGAATTGGATGTCGTATTCGAATATCGGCACTTCGTTTGACATCCCTCTGCAGAACGCGGCCCTGGTTATTGACGCCACTTACATGGCACCTGTTACCCCGTGGTTCTACAAGCATTTGAGTGTCGCAAACTGGTACCAGGGTGATTACGATATTGTTGGCCGCTGGATGGACATTATCAGCGTCAATCCCATGATGGTGCAACTCGTGACTTGGAACGACTTTTCCGAGTCAACATACCTCGGAAGCTATGCTGCAAACATTTGGAACCTCGGCGATGGTACTCATAAATCCGTAAATGACCACGAGGCGTTTGGGGTACTCTCTTCTTTCTTCATCTCGTGGTACAAGAACGGAATCCAACCTGCTATCACCGACGACAAGGTGTTTTTCTGGTTCCGGACACACTCGTCCACGGCCGTCGCATCAAATGACCCACTCGGCCTGCCAGAATGGCGCGCGCTGCCCTACGCCGTGCCACTGCCAGATCGTATATATGGCGTTGTGCTCTTGTCCGCAGCAGCCACCGTAACTGTCACGTCTGGCGGAATTCCGACAGTGTTTAGCCTCTCGCAGGGAGTTCAAACCCTGCCGTATGTGGCGTTTAACCAGGGCACGCAAGCAGTCAGTATTTCTCGAAATGGCGTCGTTGTCAAGAATGTTGTCGCATCTAAGCCTATAAACAACGCCATCACCGTATACGACTTCAACGCGTTTGCCGCCTATGGTTGATCGCATCAGCGCTTTTTTCAGTTTTTTCCCTTTATTTTTCAGTTGCAATCTAGTTTGGTTCCTTGGAAGCAACCGCAATAAAGATTTAGTAACTAGCAGTCGATCTGGCAACATTTTTAGCAAGATCTTTTTAAGTAGATTGGGAGGTTCGAAAACATTAAATTCAGGTTGAGCTTTTTATCTGTGTCAGCACCGCTTTGGCAGGTTTGTGGTTTGTCTCTAACCGTTGAACTCGAAGTAGGACACAGCTGCAGTTGTTTGATGACGTTTGACTCTTGTTTTTGCCGATAAAGCTTGTCGTATCCAGGACGTCAGCCTTAGCCTTAGCCATTTGCACCAAATTCTGATGTCGATTACAAATCACATCAGCAACGGATATCAATGGCTAGGATGTCTTTCTGGCAACTGCACTTGTTCCAAATATGCTTCATTGCTAGCCTATCGGCATGAGCTTCTCTTGCACGGCATCAAATTGTTTCTGGACTGTCTAGATGCATTGCAGAGTTGGTTAACAAGTGCTGATACAAAAAACGTTTGCCGCGACTTTCATTGGAGAATTAACTGCATTCGGATGCAGTTACGTTCGGGCCGCCACAGGAAACCCTGCTTTCGTTCCAAATTGTACAGATTTCCAATCGTAGTATATCGGTAGCTATGCTCCAAATATTTGAATTGATGATACTAGCCCAATCAGCGTCAGCCATGCAGCATTCGGAATGGTGATGCGTATTTGTTTGAAAAATGGTTCAAAAATTGCATTAAGCTGGTGATGAGCAAAGATCAAATGTGTTTTGGTTTCGGCCACCCATCATCTGCGGGTGAAAGTAATTATGTTATGGGGCCACCCGAATTTGACAGCACAACCATATACAGTTCCCCTGATCAACCATATTTACGGGGAAATCTTTCTCGTTGACCATTCAAGTTTTATTGTCAACGCCGGCTCTCAAGTGACGTGGTTTGTTTACAATAAGGATTCTAAACACTGTATTTTTGCCACATTTATGGAAGGCATTCAATCGGTTAGCGTATGAAGCGGGGCCGTTGCGGCAAAAAATTCTGAAGCGAATTACTGATCCGTCAATAGCTTCTTCTATCTTTCGTCTGAATCAGTGAATATAACCCAATCAGTGGAGATGTTTTGCAAACTTAAAGCCTTATCTGCCTGATGGAGGATTAGCATTTCTTGACTAATTCAGATGTCTGCGCTCCGTGACCTTGTGGCGAAGAATGCCAACGCCAGCTTCCCTGGCCGCCACGCCGTTGTTGTTGGCGGTACTGCAGGTATTGGACTGGGTATTGCTCGGCGGTTGGCCCAGGCTGACTACAGCGTGACAATTGTGGGACGCAACGTCACGCGCGGGTCCGAGATTGTCGCCGAGCTCGAAGAGGCTGCGCGTGCAAAGGACTCTCGCGGCGCGAATCAGCAACAACCGAAGTTTGCGTTCGTGCAGTGCGATGTATCGTTGCTAGCCAACGTAACTGCGGTGTGCGAGGGACTCAAGCGCACTTCGGTAGACACCTTGGTCCTCACGCAGGGAAAGGGATCGATGGACGGGCGCCGCGAAACACCGGAGGGCCTGGACCAGAAGATGGCCCTACACTACTTCTCCCGGATGCTGTTTGTACGCCAACTCCTGCCATCCTTGCGCCAATCACCGGCACCTCGTGTGCTATCAGTCCTCAGCGCGGGAGTTCACTCGCAGTACTCCAAGTACGAATCTGACTTTGAGCTCAAGGAAAACTTTTCTATTAAGAACGCAGCCGATGCAGCCGGCTTCTACACCGACTTAATGATGGAATCTTACGCAAGCGATCCCGAAAACAACAGAGTAGCATTCTTTCATGCTGCTCCGGGTGTAGTGAACACAGAATATTTCTCCGAGTTTCCGTGGATCGTCAAGACTTTGTTGAGTCCGTTGGTCAGGGTTCTTGCCAAGAGTTCTGACGATTGTGCCGTTTTCATGACGGACTGCTTGTTCAACCCACACAAAAACGATTCCTCGGTCACTGGCCATCTAAATTTGATCAATGAAAACGGCGGCCCCGCTAAAGAAAATGCGTTTGCAACTTTGGCGGCACGTACGGTTGTAAGTACAAAAACTAAGGAAATTTTCGATCGTATTTTGCAAGCTTGAATAAATCTATTGAAGATAATTGTTTGATGTAGAATTGCAAGTTTGCGATTATATCGTCAGGGGAAAAAGTGACAATGATGATTCTCTCGTCACAGTCTCTGCTTGTGTCAATATGGAGAGTGTATGTGTGCTGGTTGGTTGAAAGGAGATGGACTTTTAATTCCTTATTCGCACTAACAAGGTTTATAACGACAACTCCCTTTACCACAACTTCCTTTAAAGGCACTGCGAGTACCACGCATTACTGTATTTGCACGTCGAAGCCGTGCAACACTCGGGGCCTGTCCAGTAAAGTCCGCCACACTGTCCGTACAGCGCGCTGCACGATCCACTGGCTGCAGAGGTCGCCGATGTTTTTGCTGCCACAGTTGTGGTGCTAGTCGTCTTGACAACTGCCCCCGTGGTAATGGAGGCAGCTGATCCGCCGAATCCAGAAACAATACCTGTTACCGCCGGCTTGGGCTGGTAATTCGCATCGTAAGGCAATGCTGCGCCATACCCAGAGAACGTAGATGGAATCCAAGAAGATGCGTCCGTGATTCCCCATGTCTCGACTCCAAGACAAGCAGAAGTCGCGACGCACGCAGCCACAACAGTTTGATAGTCGGTTTGCTGCTGCGCTGAAGCTGCCGCAGTCTCTGGAGTGGTTGTGCGAATGTCAAGCTCAGTAATTGCAACGCTGACTCCGGCCGAGGCAAGAGTTGTAAGGGCTGCAGCGTACGAGTTAACGCTGCCGACAATCAAATGCGACTCGCTTCCAATGCCATCAATCGGAACACCTTGAGCTTTCAGGGATTTGACGAGTGACACCATTGCGTTCGCTTTCGGTCCAGAGTAATCGAGATTGTAATCATTGAGGAATAGCTTCACGTTGGGATCCGCAGCGCGCGCAGCTTGCAACGCAATAGCAATATATTGTGGCCCGATAGTATTGTAAAAGATTGTCTGTCTGAAGGTTCCGTCGTCGTTGAAAGGCTCGTTGACCACATCCCAGTGAATCACCTTGCCTTTGTAGTGAGAAACAACGTTGGTTATATGGTTCACCATTGCCGCTTGCAACGTGGCATTAGTCCACGTTCCACTTGACACCCACGACGGAAGTTGAGAATGCCACACAAGGTTGTGTCCGCGTACGGACAAGTTATTTGCCTCTGCAAAGGCAACAACCGCGTCACCATTCGCGAACGTGAAAGTGCCCTGTGACGGCTCTGTGGCATCCCACTTCATTTCATTTCCCGGTGTTGTCAAACTGCATTCAGTCTTCATCAGAGCCGCGATGCTGGAGGTTTGGGTTTCCGAAAGCGTCGCTGCGCATCCAAAGTACTTGCCCTTGCTAGCTGCGAGAGTTTTGAGTGGTGTACTCTGTGCCGTGCACAGAGTGCTGAGGAATGCAAGGGCTCCGAGCGGGACGATCATTTGACTCTGAATGAAATGAATGAAGAAACTATAAATTCCTTTTTTGATCGGTGATTGACGATCACCTCCATCATGTGGTAACGTTCAAATGAAATGTATGAAACGCTATTCCTGCAAAAGAAAGGCAGTTAACGAATTTGTTTTGCTGTCCGTTTTTGTGTGAGACTTTTTTTCCTTTCGCGATGCACTCAAGTTATGAGCAAATGTTGCATTATTTTTAATCACTCCTGACGGAAATTTTCAACCACATCCTTCTTTTCAATCAAAATTGCAATGATGAAAGAAAATTACGAGCGATGTTGCCATTCAGACGCGAAAGAATAGGTGAACTCGGAAGAGTTTCCGGCCCCATCCACAATGCCGCACTTACTAAATGAAGTCCAAACCAAGGCAGGAACCTCTGACCACTCTAAAACTACCTACCCATACCCCACGTAATGGATTCATAACTGCAGTAAAGTCAAGAAATTGCTATAAATGGCTGGTGGCGACATCTTCTCTTGAAGAACTCATGCATCTACAGAAGTTTTACCATTCAGTTCAAATGTGCGCACTTATTGTAGGTCACACCCGTTGTCTGCACTTCTCAATATTTCAATCTTCGAACATGTGTTCAAGAGCATGTTAAGGTTGACATATGAGTGAAACCCTCAAAGTCTGTAAAATGAAAAAGTATGAATTTAAAGCTCTTGCCAGAGTTTTACCGTTTTGTTGGATTTTAAATGTCAGAATTGAGTTGTTCATTTTATTTGGACCCCAACGTATCGTGAACAATAGACGTGTGCGAAATTCTTGCGCCGTTGTGAGAACGACTAGATTCGAACAGTAAGTACTCCGTTATCGCTTTAACTCAAATAGGGGACAGTTTTACATGAAAGTTTCCTTGAAGCTAAATTGCACATTTTGTGTGCATTTGCGTTGCAGAACGTTCTCGTTGTGCCATCAAGCAACAGCTTCAGATATTCGTCATTGCTACACATAGGTAAGTTGCACGAAATAACCCAGAATTGATTTGGCAGTTCGTGTTGCCGAGATCAATGCGATTGACTTATTGACCGTGCGTCACTTTTGGAAGCAGTCCTTTTGCTGGATTCTCGTATTGACCGGAGAAACGTTTTTGCAACAACTAACCACGAGGAGATAGAATTTTCCCGTACACGATTTTTATGACATACGCATATCTCAATGTGGGAGGAGTTCTCATCAATTTCTCCTGATGGCTTCGAAACGAGACATCCTTGCGCGTTACGGCTCAGCCTCAGCCGCGCCGCTTTCAACAAAGCATCGCAAGAAGCATAAGCAGCCACAGTCTTCTACCGTCACCATTATTGATGAGGATGGGCATTTCCCCACTCGCCGACGAACGGCTGCTGACGACGACTCGGACGGCGACAAACCGATGATTCAAAAGCCTGCAAACAGCTTCAAGAGCGAGGCGCGATTTTCGACTAACTCGTGGTCCGTGATTCGCGAAGGCGAAGGAAACGGAAGCAGTAACAAGGACGAAGGGACCAGTGCGCTGGCCGCTGTGCAGGCGCTAAACGGCGAAAGTGCTATGGATATGCAGCGAAGGCTTGCAGCTCAAGGTTTCGCTGTAGAGGTTTCTCGTGAAGCCGAAGAAGCCCTGGATGCTGAAGAGCCGAGGCCGGAAAACCAAATCAATATCGAAGCCAATCGCGCTCGTACGCCGTCCGTAGATAGTCGCGCAGGGTCTGACACTGCGGAGAACCCAAAAAGTCGGCAACAGCGGCAAACAGTGTACCGCGACAAGCACGGACGAGTCATCGACAAGGAAAAGGAACGGGAACTCGAAGAGCTCAAAGCACAGCGCAGACGTGAAGACGATGCCGAAAGGCTGAAATTCAAAACTGGCCTTGCTCAGAAGCGTCAAGTTGAGGAATATGGTCAACGCCTTAATCGCGAACGTGACTCCAAGTTCGCCGTGCGAATTGACGATGCCGAACGCAACGAGCAATTAAAGCTCATTAATCGATGGGGGGACCCAATGGCTGGTTCTTCGTCAAACTCTAATGCCAGAAATTCCCGAACAGATCGACCTCGATACCGCGGATCATTCATGCCAAACAGGTTTGGCATAGAACCAGGTTATCGGTGGGATGGAGTTGATAGGGGAAATGGCTTCGAAGGCAAGCTCATTCAAAGCAAATACGCGAAGGCTTCGATGAAAGAAGCGGCGTACAAATGGGGAGCTGAAGACCTCTAAGTTCCCGCAGAATAGCGAATAAATGTGGGAATCTTCTTTCAGCAACGGACCCAGTTCGCAATTTCTTTTTTTGTATCTATACACAGCCTAGTCGTCCGGATAAGTCGAATTATCGAACAAGCAGTAAGTTTTTTGCTTCGGTGGTGCCCTTGCAACTATGACGGAAAATGAATGTGAGGAGGAATAAAATGAAATGAGTAGACAACACTATGGTATAAACAAAGTCTTCGTCAGATTTAAACTCGTATTTCAACTCATTGATCCAAGTTGCCATAACAGTTGCCATCGTAGATGTGTCAATTAAATTTGTGATTGGGGTTTCCGTCAAAGTGGTAATGGCTATGTTCCAGCAGCATTGTTTTCATGTAAATTTCTGAAAGACTGTGCAACTTCTAAGCCGTAACCCTTTATGCCTATTTTTAACTCAGATCCGCAGTGTTCCTATTTCGGATTTGTCAAGCACAAATGACGGCCAATTCAGTAATGAATCACCAGCACCAAATATGAAGACCATGCGACTGACTGAATTCGCCTACTCTGCAAATTGTGGGAAGTTCTTTGGGAAACGGATAACGTATCATTGCGCAACAAAGAAAATCTTCCCTGTTTTGGTCGATGGCTGAGCGTATCATCACTGCATCCCCGACGAATTCCGACTTCGACAACGAGGCTACTCTGCAGCCTGGTGTCGCTCGAGTCATCTTTGCAGAGCCTGAAGAGGACGACTGTGACGATCTGGACGTGGGCTTCTCGCACTCTCTTCCCCACCCTCCACCGCAAGAGCCTACGCCTCCAGTTCCCACATCATCAATGGTGACATTCAAGATCGAGCACATTGGTATTACGAAGAAAGTTGCGCTACCGTCGCTTTCGTCATGGACGCTAGCAAAGGAAAAGGTAAGATGGTTCAAGTAATCTGCGTTGTCCTCATCTCACAGAATTGACAGATTTGCGAGGCTATGCGACTGAATCCAGACTCAGTATCATTCTGCAAGTATGCAGACGAAGACGGCGATTTCATCACAATCGATTCAGATGCAGATCTAAGAGCTTTCGCTGCTATGCCCTCCTTGCCGACTCTAACTGTCGTTACTTTTTCAGAGCAGCAGGAGGAGCAAAAGCATAGGCAGAAACCGAGCCCGCAGGCATTGGTGGTGATCGACATGCTGGCTGACCTAGTTCAGTCGAATCCCGACGCATTGTCGTCAGCTATGGTATCGCTGGACGAGGCAAGAATATTTTGACTAATGCATGAATTCTCATGTTGGCAACAGCTTTCACAACGTGCAGGAGTGTCCATGGACACTTTGGTAACGACATTCCATGAGAAATTAGCAGACAAGAGAGCACATCCACCGCCAGTTCCGCCAGCAATCACAACAGCGCAGTTGCAAGCGCAAGCTCGCAGTCGACTTTCTCCACTGCCAATGTCCCCTTCAATAGCATCTCTCACCCTCAACCCTTCGGCTGCTTCGTCAAAGCCAAAGCTTGACTACCCGATTCCCCCGAACAGCGACTGGGCATCCGACACATCGTCTATCCACACACCCTCCATCGCTGGCTCTGTGACACCGTCCAGTAGTTCGCATGCCTCCTCTCACCCCATCGCGGTGGCGCTGCATGCGGCGATCGACCATGCAGCTACTGCGCATGAAAAAGCGCAAACACACGCGGCAAAAACCGTGGCGCGCGTTATTTCAAATGCGCGCGCCATAAAAAACGACGCATGTGCAGCCATTGACTCACGTCTCGATGCGGCACCCGAGCCTGTCCAGGCCGTTCGCAAGGAGGCACACGAGGCCCTGCGGTGGTTGGGGCAAACCGCTACTTCTGCTGTCAAGATGGCAACAGGGAGGAATGAGGGGCCTGGTAGTGCGTGAACAGCCAATTGATACATTTAGGATTAAATAAAATGACAAACAGTTCCAATTATTGTATTTGAGATCAGGTCTTCCCACGCAGTTACTGATAAATCGCAGATTTCCTGAATATGAGTAAGAATGGGGCATGCATACAATCTGGCCCAACATTATGAAGATGGCAGTGGTGGTTTTGCACAAATGCGGCAGGTGCAATCAATTTTTATCAAGCTGCAGCTGATAAAAGGCATCCTCTGTTCAGGGCGATTCTGATGATGATGGCGGTATTGACTGCCAAATTGAAGTTGAGTCAGAGAATGTACTGGAGTCCGAGCAAATCACCTTTAACATGGCAAGCGTGTGATCTTTCCTGGCGCCGATCATGTCCCAGAAATGAACGCGCATTGTGCATGTGAGGCTGAAAACGTTGCCACGCAGCTACAAGAAGGCAGGTGGCCTATTCGTTGTTCAGCACAGTGTTGCACGTTCGAATATGGCGATCTCATGCAAATCACCTGCTTGATAATGTTCTGATTTGGGCTGCTACCAACACTTATCTTCTGCAAAATAATGGCTGGTCTTGCATTTGTTGATTGTCCAGGCACTGACATTCCAGATATAGTATGTCAGGATCACCCTGCAGATGAATCTGGCAGTATCTGGCACAGGTTCAGAATGAATACCTGGCATCTGGTATTGGTTCCCCAAGTTGTCAGATCTGGGATAGGAAGACATCTTATTTTGTGATGTGTTGTCCTCTTGCAGAATCTGCCCACCTTATATACTTTTACTCCAAACCACCATGTGACCACCGCCCACTCACATTTGATGTCCCAATGGAACCACTCCCCCCCAAAACCTTTGAGCGGTGGAATATCTGGCGACTGGCACGAGCAACAACACAAGAGCAGTACCACTCACACCTGGAGGACATGGAAGCAGCCATAGCAACCAGCTTGGCAGGACTCCCACACAACCCACCAGTAGTTGGTCCTGCCCACGAAAATGCCGCAATGCAGCAAGCAATTGACAATGCATGGCAGACAATTCTCCAATGGATCAATAATGCAGCAGCAGCAACCATTGGCAAATTTGAAATGACGGACCGAATCCCAACGGAATTCTGGACGGAGGCACTGGAACGGGAA
>JADHYT010000062.1:0-100300 GCA_027604725.1 Entophlyctis luteolus | reverse complement strand
AATGGGGCGTACACCCTGTGTTTCACCTGGAAAAATTGCGAAGATTTTATTGGGATCACGCAAAAGAGCACCCTCTTACCGCCACTGAAGTCCAAACGCGCGCGATCAAAAAGGTGCTCGCCGTACGAAGAATCGGCAACCGAATCCAAGTGCTCGTGAAGTGGATTGACCACAACCCGGTCTACAACTGCTGGATTGATGCGACGCCTGAGCTTTTGCATCAGTATGAGACAGAACAGGAACCGACGTCATTACCCATGTCGTCGTGTACGCTCCTGGAGGCAAGAAAACTAAAAATGTGGATAAGTCCACCACTGCAGAGAAAACCCCCAAAAAAATCATTTCTTTATTCTCTTTTTTTTAGTCGTTTTATGAAATAAAGTCAGTCTCTGGGAGTCCCCAAAACCAGTCAGAACGCTGTCCGACTTTGCCGTTCGACCTCCTTCTCCAAATTTACCCTGCTGAACATCCTAAATACGGAACTGCCCAATTCCATTTCAACTTATTGATACAGAATTGGCTTGGACGGGTCCTGATGATATGGAATTGGTTTGGATCGGAGACTGCGCTTAAGCTTGAACTGTGCAAAGGTTAAGCTTTAGAACAAAGTTGATTTATTTCTTGGTTCTCCAGCTCCTCTCAATCCCCAGCTTGCATTCTTTTTATACCTTCGGATTTTCAAAGCCAAGGAAGTTTCCAGAAAATAATGATGAAGATCAAGCAATGTCGGGTCAATTTCAAATCAAATAAAAATAAAAATAATAAAAATAATAAAAAATAAAAAGGAAATTCAGGAAACACGAGTGTCTTCCCTCACACTTATGATGGTTTCTTAGTGTAGTTGGTTATCACGTATCCTTCACACGGATGAGGTCGCGAGTTCGAACCTCGCAGAAACCATTTCGTAACTAGTTGTTGAGTTACATATATCCGTTTTGTCGATGAGAATTAACCAACGCAACATATGGTTTGGACAACTTCCATCAGATCGTCCACAAGTTCCTGTTGTTATCAGCAACTATTCCCGGACTAACATCGAGAGGTAGCTTTCACATTTAAAGCCGGCAGCGCCGGGGGTTTGCCACGGGAGCTCCGAATTCCAACTCAAATTTAGGCTCTTGTTCCTTTGTTTCAGTGACGCACTGATGTTGCATTGATTTTTCTTGGTGATGCCAACGGGAATATGATAATTTGTGGGGGCCCCACATGCTCTGTCATTTGAGAACTTACTGCCAGTATTCCTCAAAGGTGGTGCACGGTACTCAAAAGACGGGAACATTGCGTATTGTTTGCACATTGCATATTGTTTGCCGTGACCATTTGTGAGGATTGATGTTTAGAAACCATTTTGGTGGTACCCCACATTCAATGTCGTTTGCGAACATATAAGCTTCATCTGTCGAAGTAAGGCGAAAAGACGAAAAACAGGAGTTTGCCCTTATGCGCATGTGTCGAACGGAGCAGATTGTGGGCATGTTTCTGGCTATCTCCGTGGGGTGGGAGATCCTACAATCAGTGGCACGCAGCACTTCAAAAGGGAGGAGCACTTAGAAACCATTTTCAAATTGCTATGAACATCCTGCCGCACAGACAATCAAGCAGAGACTCGGTGATGCAGAAGTCACCAACGAGCCCTCAATCCAAATCACTTTGGATGAGCCTGCAAAAGGCTATGCCAACTCCACTGAGCCTGCCAGTGCCGCCCATTATTCCTGCCGTTCATCAAAACTCGAATCTACAAAGTAACTCAGATACGGCCGATGACATTGGTAGTATTGCCGAAGAACAACGAAACCTTCGCCACAACGAGCCATCCAGTAGGAAACGACTGCAAACATCTCCTCGCCCACTAACCGAGAAAGACACCGAAAACCCTTGTAATTGTACCATTTGCTATGCAGCGCATTCGGGTGTCATGACGGGTGTCATGGGTGACAAGTCGCAACGTTCACTTGAAGTTATTCAAAGAGTTCGAGAAAGTGCCGGAGTAAAACAGGAACCGAAAAGTGAAAAGGGGGCTTCAGCTAAAGATGCCGACGTCAACCGGCTGATTTACACGAAGAGCGTTGTCGAAAATTACGGACAATACAAGATAGACTCAGAGTGGAAGCCATCCGACAAATATATTGCGAGCTACACAAAACTTGCCAGTATCACTCGGTCGGATCACAGCGAGACTGAGTTTCCCACGCGCTTGTACAGCGTGAGTCGTAAGAGCACCACAGGGGGTACTCGTGGAATGGACTATATATGCATATCTTACACGTGGCCAGACATAAAGCTTGTTCATAAAGGCTGGCATATCACGGACATTACCTCTGACCATTATTGGGAGGTCAAGTCAATATCTCGTGAAGGGCTGTCTCTCATTATAGACGCTATCAGGAGTATCGAAGGACCCAACGAACGCCTTGATAAGGGAAAACTCGGAATATGGAGCGACTCTTTGTGTGTTGACCAGAGTGATAACCATGACTTGCAAGTGGAGACTGCGCGTAGCGGGACTTATTACCGGCAGTGTCAGTACTGCGTAGTCGCGTTCTGGAACCGAATAGACCCCAATGCTGTAACTTCCCAGGTGGACAACTTTCTCAGATGGTGCACGCGCGCTTGGACCGCCCAGGAGGCGCTGCTCCCGAGGACTCTCTACCTGTCGGCTCTGAAGCTAGACAACGGCTCACTGATACCAGCATGGTTCGATGTTGACCACGACTCAATCGAAATATTCGCTGAATGGATAGGGGGATCACAACGAGTTGTAGATGAGCTTACTAAGTGTAGGAAAATGAGATCGGTATTGAAGAATGATATTGGACTGGCAGACGCCCTTGCCATCACGTTGAACCGAGAGGCATCGTTTCCACCAGACAAAATATACGCCGCAGCAACAATGTCAAGCATCTCAGGGAGAGTTGGTGGTCGCGACGAGTCCATATCTAAGGCGGTTGACTGGATGTATAGGCAACTCGCACCCAGGGAGCGCATCAAGCTTGCACTCGTCTCATGCCGTCCGAATCCTAATCTTGAAGGTGGTGGGTGGTTGCCAGTAACTGGTCACTTGTTCAGGAATCACACAATTGATGTTGCCACAGTTGAAGCCTTGGTAGCAAAGTACATACGAGGAAGCCATATGGAGCTGTACACGAGTAGATGCTGCGATATCGTTGTGCTTCCAGACCGTCGCTGGAACAGCGGCCTTGAAGAAACCGAAATTCCCTTGTCGAACGATTATGCAAAATCCACAGTAATCGCTGATGCACCCGACTCATTGTCAATGGTAGACGTGAGAATAGTGCGTGGAATTCACGGTGTCAGTGCTCGAACGAAGATACCTGTCAGCAGTGGGATTTTCAAAGGGCGCTACAGATTTGTGGCAGTTGGGACTAGACCAAAGTCGGATGACCCAACGATGGAAGACCTGACGTTTCAGTTGAAAATATCAGAAGTCAATAGCGATCGCGGCTCAGATATCAGTACCACACTCGCTAACCGCGACGTAGAGACAAAGATCCCCAGTGACGACTGGATAAGAGCGTTTTCCAATGAAGCCGTTGTCGGGCTGCTACTAGCGAGTGTGGACGATGGTAGTCGAGCCTCCGCAACAACATCTGGTCGCCTGTGGAGTAAGGTTGGCATCGCTGTACTTGATCAGAGAATGCTAGAAGGATGTGGTCCACACCACGAGATAATGCGTATCGGCTAACCGATGAACAATTCCGATGATAAAGCATTCAGGCTGATTGCAGATAGGACGAACATGCCCTTAGCGGATCATAACAATGTTATGCTGAATAAAGCTCAGGCCACTTCCAAATTTTTCCAGAACTTACGCTACTGGAATGACAGGAACTCCCTAACTTTCACAATCAGCACAACTCTCAGCACGATTATGCTAATCGCAACATCAACTACGACTAAAAACACTGGCACGGAAACAACCACAACACTGACCTACTCTACTTTCATTGACGCCACGAGCACTCACTTCCACGACTACTTGAACATAGTCAACGATAACTGTAACGATCATGATGACAGTATTCACAACGACAAAAACTACAGCTACAAGTAGCAGCAAAACCACAATAGAAACTACAACCACAACCACAAAAACTACCACTACATAAACTACAACGACGAAGACGAAGACAACCAGAGTGCAGCACGACACTTATGGAAACCACCAGCACAACCACCGAAGCTGCAACGACCCTACCCCACAACGACAACAACACCAACCATTACGACCACGACCTCGAATGCCACAAAAAACTGGAGCTACATCACGTCAATAGAAAATTCGACAGCTTCCCACGTTTACATCTACCACCAAGTCTACGCTCAAAACTTCGAGATCAGCAGCAGCATCATCCGCCTCGACCCGCAGCAACACGACGAGTACATCAAACCTCCACTAACACTGCCAAAACGCCGACTTCTCGCAGCGCGTCCACTAACACGTCCAGCACCATCAGTGGAACAACCATCACTTACTTCTACTGCCAGTTTTCATTATGGCACTTTGGATGCATCCTAATTGCCTTCTTGTAATTCGTGAATCCACAGAGATGGCATACTTGTTTTTTGTACACTTTCGTTGTTTCTGTTCTGGCACTGATGCAAGCCTTGAAGGGATGACAGAACGTGTTTCTCGCACCACTCCGCTTATGATGCGAAATCCCATAAAGTCTGGCGAGTGGTGGTGCTTCATCAGGTGTCTGAAAACTGCAGTGGGAGGGCAGTCAAGGAAATATAATATTTTGTTGAAGCGAAATGGTGAGACCGTTTTTCGACCACACGATTGTAACTCGACACCCGAAACTTCTTACCCCAGGAAGTGCTGCTCGGAATCACGGGAAAGGACTTCGTACTAACAGCAGCCGACTCGACGGCCGCGCGGGGCATCGTTGTGCAGAACCGTGGCGAGGACAAGAGCCGCGCACTGAATGCCCATAACATTATGCTGTTTTCGGGCGAGCCTGGCGACACAGTGCAGTTCGCCGAGTATATTCAGTGCAATACTCAGGTTCAGGAATTGTTTTGTTGTTTTTTTGTTTTTGTTATTTGACATACGCGGCTGCAACAATTAAAAAATAGCTTTATCGCATCCGAAACGGTCTGGACCTCAGCACAAAGGCAGTATCGTCGTTCGTGCGCAAGGAGCTCGCGACGTCGCTCCGCTCGCGACACCCGTACACGGTGAACCTACTGATTGGTGGAGTGGACCCTAAAACCGGAGCTGCGGAGCTGTACTGGATCGACTATTTGAGCGCGTGTGTGAAGCTTGATTTCGCAGCTCACGGATACGCGTCGTACTTCTGCATGAGTACGATGGATCGATACTGGCAACCAGGGCTGTCGCTGGAAGAGGCGAAAGAACTACTGCGCAAGTGCCTGGCCGAGTTGAAGGTTCGATTCATTGGAAATCTGCCAGACTTCACGGTGAAGGTTGTGGACAAGGACGGCATTAGGGAGATCGTACTGTGAGAGTCGTTGAGAAAGTGCAAAGAAAGTTGTGTTTTGATTTGATTGCAGAATTGGTGTTGAACTACAGACAATTATTCCCCCCACGATTCTTCCACTGTCTCTCGCACTCTTCTGTTGTATGCTTTGCGATCCTCCTGCGCGTATTTTGTGGTCGGGTCAGTGTTTCCAGGAAAGCCGATGCACTCACTGTAAACAGCCGTGCAGCCTCGGTATTTGCCGGGCTGTTTGGGTTTGGGTCATGCAAAAGTGACTGAATCGATGTCAGGATCGCCGCAGTATCGTAAGTCGGGGACCTGGCGGGAAATGTGAGAAGCCATTCATCGCAGAGACCTTTTACAGAGAACAAATTCGAAACCACCACAGCGTACCATCGGTTCTGCAGTATGTCTAGACACAAGTCACCATTCGCGTATATGTTTGGGTGGAACATCTTGCTGACAAATCGCACATGCGGCGGCTTTGTGGGATATGACTCGTCGAAGGTAAGAACGAGTTTGAAGGTGCCGTCTTCAAAGGGGGTTTCTTCGGGACCGAAGATTACCGCGTTCCAGATGAGGCTGCATCAGACACAGAAACTCTTAGAGCGATTCAAATGCCCGTCTAACGGGATCATGGACGAGCGTGGCGATGGGATGGCGAGGCGGGAAGCCATACGCTTGAGAGGCTGGGGAGGGGGCACCAACACATTGTCTGGACAGGGCGCGCCAGAAACGCCCTCGGGAGGATCGGTACTGAGCTTCTTGAAGTCGCGCATCAGCCTGCGCTTGGCGGTGGTGCTGGACGGAAGCAGGATGCGGGTCAGTGCTGGGGACGTGCAAGCATACTCCGCACCTCATTTGGATTTGTTTCTGGAATCAATCTCATTTCATCCACGGACGGGTCTCCGGTCCAGTGCGAGCACGGGCTTCTGTGCATTAGGTTGCCAGTGGCTCACTTGTCTTTGGTTAACAAGAGAATGATTTCAGGTTAGACATTAGTTCGATGCAATCACGGAACAACATCAACCGCGGAAGCATGATCACGCTTCTAAACATACTCATAAATACACGTTGACATTCTGTACTTCTCTCTACCTCGGTGTCTCTCTTACGGCTTGACACTATGGAGGATAAATAGACCAGAACTGGAAGAAAATTTTAACGGCGTTCGGCCAAACGGACCGGAGAAATCATTTCTTATACGTACTGCGGGATCATGTCGCAATCAATGAAATGAAGCGGAATCGGAAGTGGAAAATTAAAACCAGGAGTCCAGCAAAAAAAACCGGATAAAACCCGCGGTCCGCCGCTTTATTGCTTGTATGTTCGCGGTATGGCCTGCACTGTCACGCTACCCACAAATGCGTTTACCACGAAGGGTCTTTCCGCTCTGTGGTTTGTTTCCGGAAGCATAACCATATGCGACCAGACGGACGCGACATTGTGCACCACTTTGAAGGGAATTGCGTGAAATATAAGCTTCGCTGAAGGTGTCGTCGTCGACAGCACGGGCATTATTGGCGCGCATTTTCCGCTCCTTTTGAACCCGTGCGCCACAGTCAACAAGAACTTCATCGATAGCTCAGAACATGAAGGCGAACCTTGCAAAGCTCATGGCTATGCGCTGTCGGTATCCGCTCTGGCGCTCAACGAGCTGTAAGCAAATCAGCTGCAAGCTGCCCCCGTCGCGTTGGTTCTCCCTACCGACCTGTTCGCCGCCCAGAAAATCAGCCTCGCCAAGCAGAATATCTACTGCAAACCAGCCTTCTGCGGCAGGCACTACTCCTGAGGCCACTGCTTTCATGCTTGACGCGACAACCCTGAGCTATGTCGCTGAATCCAAGTTTCTTATTATTTTCCAATGGACGGGGTGCAACAACCTGATCAAGCTGCCTAACAACGCCAGGGACGCCAACGGAGTTTGCGTGCCTGCCACGTTAAACACCCAAACACTCCAGCTGCTTTTGCTGCAAAATGGCGGCAGATGGTGATTCCCGAATAATCCGCTACAGCACTCAAAACTGCGACAACCACGAAGTTCATGAAGACGAACGCTGTAGCTACAAACGCCGCCGCTGCTGGCAGCAGCGGTGCTAAGGCAACTTTAGTAACTGTCGCCTGCGCAATTCAATTAGTCGGGGTTACTACTGCGGCATGAGCAATCTGACTGTCACACAACTGTTATTTTGTTTGCTTTACAACAACGAATAAAGAAGTCTCAACAAAACAAAGGCAACCACATGTTTGTATTCAGGGGCAAATCAGTTGCTATCAAATGCAACGAGTGAAACACCCTGCTGGACTGCAGTCTGTGCAACACCGGCGTTCTTCACGCTCATCTCCGCGACGAACAGCACGTCCTTGCGGTCGCTGTTCAAGTACACTGGTATACCGAGCGCTACTGACGACTGCTGCTGCGCCTTCTTGGCTGGTGACGCCGTCGCTGGCGCGTTGACCGAAGATTCAGACTTGCGATTCCAGACAATCGCCATCTTGTCCACCCGAGTCGACACTTTCGACGACAACGCAAGCCCGCCCGCAGGAGTGTGCTCGCCGCCCTCGATGCGCATACCCGTGACGCCGAACCCATTAGCGCGCGCCTCTTGCTCGTCAAACGCGACTACAAGCTTTAGCTCTTCCAGCGACCACCCCTCGCGTTGCGCCACAGTCTGCATCGTGGCCGTCACATATGCTTCGGGGGTGAATAGGCCGCCGAGCCACACGGCTGTCGATGCCAGACCCGAAGTGTCCAGTTTTGCAAACACGGATATTTGCGCTATACGGTTTGCCAAGTCCTGCACCCAAGATTCCAGCGACATTGCAAGCGGCGTCTTATGCTTTTTCCAGTGTGGCGGGATTATTCCCTTCAAAATCCAGTCCACAAGGGCTCTCGAATGGTTCGTTTGCTTCACTTTCCCCGCAATCAGATCCTGAAGTCCGGTCAAATCGTTGCGAACGGTCTTCAGGAGGGAAGTTCCAATCTGGAGCTCACGCTCAAAGAATCTGTGGAGCGGGTCCTTGGCCTTGGTGTGTGGAACCGCTTGCATCTCTGCGGGTATGACCTGTAATGAAAACGATTAGATAGGAGATACAGAAACATGCACTGACATTTACGGCTGGTAAGATAGAAAGCCACTGATCGACCAGTTTTTGCAAACCGCGCATCCAGATTGGCTGCACTACGGGTGATTTCCCTGATGCTTTGACAGACATTGAAGAGTTTTCTTCCAACGTTACATCCTCGTCACCAGACTGCACTTTCATTTTTCGCAACTTTTGCAAAAGTTCCTTTCCTTGAACGACAATGTTAATGAAAGAAAAGCATCTTAGAACGAACCTTTCAGTGCCATAAGCACTTTTTCTGCATTCGCAGGCAACCCGAGCCATGTCGGAGGTTGCTGTTCCGGCAGTTTCGCCACCCACTCTAAGAATTTTTCCATCTTGGTTTCATCAGGGATCAAAAGCGCAGCAGCGCCCTTTTCGTCATCCCCACCCGCCGCGGCAGCGCTTACAAGTGCAAACTTCAAATCATAGCTATTAGAGCGTAGTAGCGCGTTAGCAAACGAGTCCAGGAGCGCTTGGTCGTGCACGTTGTCGATTTTACCACCATACACTGTTTCCTTGATCAGCGTCTTAATTGCGTTCCATGGTATCTTTTCCGGGGCGATGTTCGCACGCCCTGCAGCAGCATCGTCGATCCAGTTGTCGATGATCACTAAACACATTTCGTAATCCGAGTCGTTGAATTCGTAAACCTTTGTCCAGCCAAGCGGCGCATATCTTAAGCGCTCCTGAACCACAGCGTGGAGCCACGCAATCAAAAAGTACAGCCGCACACGCTCTGTGGGTCCCTTCGTCACGCGCGCCTTTGGAATGCTCGAAAGTGTCTCATGAAGGTTGGCTTTAATGCCGGGCGGTGGCTCGAACATTACCGTGCGTGACTGTCTAATCAAGTTAACTGGAACACCAGGGTTTGTCTCCGTGGTCAGGAAGAGCCGGAAAGTCTTGCTCGCTTTCAGCCCGTGGAGCTTCTTTTCCAGCTGCCCAAGCCACGTAGGAGCCAAATGTACGTTCTTCAAAAGCACCCAGCTTCCATCTCGGGTGGCATTCGATATTGCTGACTCGGCCAGTGAAAAGCCTTCTTGAGATCCCATGGCAACGGAGGTCAGCCTGACAGACGATTCCGCAGCAAAATGCTCCACTCTATTGCTGGCATCATAGCCAGGCACAGAACAGAACATCACTGGTATGTTAAAGGATCCCTCATCAACAGCTAGCGAATTCAGATTCAATTCACTGCTCAAAGCGGTGCCAAATGCAGCTTCCGTCAGCATTCCGGCTGCTGCAACAAGTCTGTCCGGGCAGAATAACTTGATTACAATCAGTTTCCTCAAGGCTTTGACAACCGGAGCTAAATATTCACATTAGAATGATGTGATCGCAAATAGACACTTACATAAGCTCTTGGAGCTTGCCCAACACTCAGGAACAGCAAGTTCCGCGCTCTTATCCACAAGGAACGTCTTCCATTGACCAGAATTGGAGGATATATGGTTCAAGACGCCTTTGAATGCCTGAAGAGTAGAAAGGCTTTGGGCCTTTTGTGCCAATTCTTCACCCAAGCACGACACTACAGCCTGCGGGATCGTATCATTCAGCTTTTGGATGCGCTCGCCGCCGGAGAGGAAGAATTCGTACTCCTCTTCATCCATTTGGTTGGCAGTGTTCCGCACCTTGATCTGAGACAGTAGTGTGCTAAGAATGACTTGATCGTCGTGCAGCAAAGACTTAGCAGCTCGCGAATAAGTCACAGTAAATAAGTCCTTTGATATCAGGCTTAATCTCTGGGTATAGTCTTCGATGCCACTCAAATTCGGATTATTGTGCAAAACAAACATAAAAATTTGGTTGAAGAAGTCCAAAGAGAACTGATAGAAGTGATGAAGCTGGGAAAGCTGTTCCAAACAGAAAAATATTGCACTGCAAGAAAGTGCGAGCGGTGTGTAGGTAGTAGTGACCTCTTCCACCTCCTGGAGAATCACGTCTGTTGCCTCAACTTTCTTCGTAATTTCCGCAGCTTCCCGTTTCAGCGTTTCGAGCGTCGCCATGATATTATCATCGTCAAGTATATTGCCGCGAGACTCATTCAAAGATTGAAGCAGCATTTTCTCCAAGTGACGAAGGCGCAATTGGAATTCTCCTCGTGCTTTAACAAGATCCGTGCGCTTGCGATCCGTGTCTGGCCTTTCTGCTTTTAAAACCTCATGCAAACACTGACTTTGCAGACTGCCTCTGGTGACAGTGAAGTTGATAAATGTAACACGACTGCAAATATCTGGTGAAAAGCTGACGGAAGGGTCCCTTGTGGATAAAAAGAGTTTGAAAGACGGACTGAAATCGATTTCTTGCCCTCCCAAACGAATCAGGACTCTGCCCCCAGTACGCCGCAACTCTTTGTTCAGGACTGAATTCAAAATAGGATCCAAGTTTTCCACATCTTGAACGAGAAGAACGTTGCCGAATCGGAGTGCACTTTCAAGTACCTTTAAGAAGGAATCGTCCAAGAAACTAGTTGTGATGAGTTTCCGTTCCACAAACGAGTTCTTCAGGAAAGTAACGGCTTGTCCTGCTGGATCAATTATTAAGGGGAAGCGGTTGAATCGTTTGAGCATTATCGCATTTTCGGTGCACAGATCGTCAGTTGGCAATGCGTTTTCACGCCAAAGTGCACGTTCATCCGCATTGGACAAGAACTCGGAGATGGACATATTCGTTTTTACATGGATGCCAGACTCCGTCAAATGATGCGACCATTTTTTCAACAGCATCTCGCGATACTGTTGATCAAAGTATCCAGCGTATGACATGAACGCTGCTGACAGTAAAACGTCTCCTATAAGAGTTCGCATTTCTTCATCGAATGATTGACTCGATGCGGACCAACGCTCGTTTTCAGACGAAAGATTTTCCAGTAGAGCCAAACTGCGATCAACACGCGCCTTAACCTTTTCCATTTCATTATTCAATGTCGTTGTTTCTCCAATCAAGACAGTGTATTCATCCTTGTAATGTTTGATGCTATTTTCCAGATCTACAATGGCTTGTTCGGTTTCGGCAGCTTTAATTTTCGCTTTCTCTGAGCTTTCCTCCAACTGCTGCACCTCAGCGCGAAGAGGTCCGACACTATCCAAAATAGTAGAATACTTCACTTGCGCAATTACCCATTTCACCAATGGACCACACGCTTTACTTGCATGATTAACGATTTCAAAAGTGAAGTTCGGATTGCTTAGATAATTTTTAGTGATTTCATCTCGAATCTTTTTTGTCATCTTGCTGGTTTCATAGTTCACAATACTGGTGATAAAGTCGTCCTTCCTTATTATGGCCTGAACAGACTTCCAAGATTCAAGTTTTGCGCCAAGTAGAATGCATACAGATTCCATAGCCAATTTCACGGTTTCGGGGGGGTTACCCATTGCGCGAACTTCCGTCAACTGCTGCTTTTTGATGCCTTTCACGGCCTCTTGCGCTTCCAAAACTGCAGGTTCAGCGTTCGCCAAATCATTTTTGACGATTGCGCTTCTTTCTTCAATCAAAATCGATTGCTGTGCAATCTCTTCCTGCATTTTCAGGGCAATCACCTGCTGCTGTTCTGCTTCTTTCCTTCCTTTCATCATACTCTCCAGTTTTTGTTCTGCCAGATCATTCTTCTTTTCAAGCTCCGTTTTCTTGATAGCCAAGCTCTTGCGAAGCTCCTCAACCTTCAGAACAGTATCTTTCATCTTGTCCAAACCGACATTTATGTGCTTTTGCTGATCTTCTAGATCGCTTCTCTTTTCACCGTAGAGCTTCACGTAATGATTGATGAAGTCCAAATAATGCCTTGGAGTGACATGGTTGTATTTCCCTTGGCTGCGGCTCAGCTTTGCGTTCACTTCAAACAGTGAGCGGTGGACAAAGACAAATGCGTTGATTACGGCACTGCGATACGTAACTGGCATCGGCAAATCGTCGTATACAGCAGGGAATCCTACGGGTGCCACGTATCCAGCGTCATCCAAGTCCAGCGAGTCAGTAAACTCTTTGCTAACTTGGTACAGCGCTTGGTCGCCCCAGTCCCCGAACCAATCGAGAACGCAACGATTGAACAACGCCGGCGAAGTCGCTGCTCGAGACGAAAGACCACCTTCAGGAGGATTCATTGTGAATACGATGTGCAAATTCTTCATGACCTGCACCGTGAACCACTTGTACAAGTCTTCACTCGTGTCAATCACAGCTCCCTCACGTAATGCCCCTTCTCTGCATTGCGTCATTAGTGCTGCATATTCTTCGCCTTCAAAGAGTCCTGGAACTTCAGCGTTTGCAAGCAGCGTGTTCATTCTTTCCAAAAACGCCGAATCAAGCACTATAAACACGCATCAGACAAAACTGCCAGCAGAACCTCGACGTACCATTTGATTCATCCATAATGAAGCAAATTTTCTCGCCTTTGCATCCAGAGCGCTTCAAGACGTTTCGAAGATCATCATCGAAATCATCGGCGGTGTACTTGTTGTGCACCTTGATCTGGAACACGGATAATCCGTTCATCCAAGCAACGAATCTCGACAAAGTGGTCTGTCAAATGAAGTCGGTGACATGCTGAACAGCTGAACCGCTGACCTTTCCACTTCCAGAAACTCCAATCAGTAACAAATGCCCTTGCATCTGCTTGAATACTCTGTCGATACGAAGAACATGATCAAGAACGTCATTGAAGAGAACTAAAGGTACGTCCAGTTCCTCTTCATAAAACACTTTCAACCGTGCCTTGACAAAGTCTCTCAAGGTATCGCGATTAACAAGCTCGTAGTTCTTGGAAAGCCAGTTGGAGAACAAAATCGGCCTTTTCAACGTAGTTCCGACATCAACACTAGGGAAATGTTTTGCGGCAACTTCGTCAATATTCTCGTCAGTCCAAAGCCTTTCAGAAGCAGTAACAAGCCGGTCACTAAACAGTCTGAGGCCTTCATGGGCCCATATTCGAAGCAAATCTTCCACATTCGCATAATCTGATGCTTTCAAAGCCTTGAAGATGCCTCGAATCCAACGCGTCAATTCACGCGGAGAATAGATGTAATGGGCCTGAATATCTGCAGTGAAACGTTTCTGGGATCTTAGGAAAAACTCCACCATTGCCCCAGTCAGTGCATCAGAGTAGCTGCGGAGCGATGGTACCATTTTCAATGTTGCCCTGCTGAATGTGTTGTAAATCTGCATGAGTGAAACTTCCCCTGGATAGTCGACCATGATGAGAGGAGCATGGCAAAGGAATCGGTGACTCAATGGAACACGACCGGGATCAGTTGGTGGATTGCAGGCACCAACAAACTGAATACGCTCAAGAGTTACCCAAGTCTTGTCGCTAGTTCGCCAGTATCCCTTGTGCTGCACCAATTGGCGCAAAAATGAAATCACCCTTTGGGTACCATATTTGTCGATAGCCGGAAGATTGATTTCGTCGCAAAAGACCACCAACCAGCGACTGGCCACTTGTGGAGCCAAGAAAACTCCATTTGGTGTCTTTCTGAATTCACAGTGTTGCTCAAATGTCTTGATTATCAATTCCGGCGTTGTTGCACTAGAAAAGTTGAGGCCGACAACTTCCATGTTGGGCAATTTCCGCAGGGCGGAGAATAGAGTCATAGTCTGACCGAAATTAGTGAAAATAGACGGAATGCGCAAACCTACCTTGCCGCTCCCCGGTGGACCACACAAAAGCAGTGGTTTGTGCTCCGATAGCCACGAATACAAGACTTCTTCGTGTCTCACTGTGTCCACTGTCGGAATAACGACATCAGCGGAAGATACATTTTGGCTTTCAATTTCAATTGTCGGTACTTTAGTGTGCCATGAAACCCATTCTCCGTTAATAATGCTGACGTCGTAGTCAATGATAACGCCACTCGGCATTTCGACTGAGGTGGATGTTTTCAAAAATTCGCCAAGTTTTGTTCTAAGTTCCAACTTTGCATCGCCCGCGAAACTCCAGACCAAACCCAACAAAAGTCTTTTCGAGACATATTTTTCAAGAATCGCGTTGTTCATCGGAAAATCGGGATGACTTGAATTATAATCAAGAACATTCATAGCCGTCTTGTTTATGAGCGAAAACAGAGTATTCAAAACTCTCATGTTTGTAAAGTCCATTATATGTTCCAAACTGAAGGCATGGCTTAGCGCACGCTCAACAAGGCCATTTTCCCTGAAATGAATTTCGATGATGTTCGCAATTTGACGTTGCGTAATGACCCCAGCGGCGACTTCGTCCACTTGATCAACGGTTGTTCCGAAAAAGAAGTTTGGAATCTTAAAACGAAAAAAATTGAAGCAACTGTTACTTGAAACAACCGAAAAACGTACCATTTTGTCCGTTTCGTCATCATCGAACTCTTTCGTCGTGTCCTTCCAAACATTCCAATCGTCGTCCTCAAGACTCATGTTCCGCAGTCGTTCAAAGTAATGGCTAAAAATCATTTGAAGGTTGATGACATCTTCACTAAACCAGATCATTCCGCATCGCGATACAGTAGCCAAAGTCGCATATTTCAGTGTCTCAACTTCGAACATAATGCGCACGTTTTTCGGAAGCGCAAGACGTTCACCATTAGGCAAAGTTAGCAACTTATTGTCATCCAAAACCGAGTTCAAGTTCTCGATCCACAAGGGGTCAACATCACCTGAAACAGAATAAGACGAGGAAATATATCAATTGAAATACCGTCGAAAATAATCCAATGTCTCTTTTGGCTTTCACCGCGCATATTGTCAACAATTTTCCGCAGAATGTGGGTAAACAAGCCATCTGTCCACTCTCGCGTTGTGGCATCCAGTGTCCCGTACAAATCTTCTTTTGATATGGCTTTTGGATCGATGAGATACGAAACTCCTTCAACTCCTTCTACAATTTCCAACGCCTCCAATAAAACTCTCCACGCGGTCGACTTGCCCGCCCCTGCAAAGTGAAAATAAATTGAAGAACAAAGAAACAGCAGCCAGTCACCTGATGGTCCCACCATCATCAATCCATGGTGAATCGACTGAATTTGGTACAACTGGATGACTTTTTCCATCCAAACTTCGCCATCTACTAATTTACGTTTAATGCACACTCGTTTTATAGCGTTCTTTAAACGGTCTAAGTCAACGGGAACATAATCAATTCCAGGAAACACATCAACGACAAGACTAGAAAAACGATTGAGTTGACAGGTTTCAAAATAAAGGAAAAATTAGCACCTATTGAGCAACGAAACGTCGTCGGCAACAAGCTTGGGTGCAACGGTTTCACGCACGGATTGAATGATTATTTCTTGCTCAGCAGTATCATTCGAGATGCGACTCAGTTCTTCCTCTGCCTTGGCTTTCACTCCGGCGTCTCCCCGCTCCAACATCCCACGCAACGACACCAGCCGTTCGCGTTTTAAGTTTCCGGCACTCACCAGGACACTCTTGAGGGATCTCAACCCAAAGTCATAGTGCGCCTGTGCCGAAAGCTGCTCTGCACAAAGCTTGAACAAAGGTACAACTTTCGAGGCCAAAACTTCTGCAGTTCTGAAGCCCTGCGAGAATAGCATGACTTGAGCGATTAGTTCGCGGTCAGGATGCGTCATCGCGATGCTTCTGAAAAGCTTTTTCAGATTATCTGGCAAATTGGAACGACCGGCATATCCTGGATTCATTGTGACTTCGAAAAGTGAGCTTCACATTGAAATAACCACCGCAGGCTTACTGAAGATTCCAGTATTCGGATTGACCTTCAACAGCTTGTTGACGACTTCGACTTCACTTCCGTCCTTCAATCCAAGCTGAATCGTTTGGACTTGCTGAGAGACTGCAGATAAAATCCGTTCCTCCAAACGATTAAACTCATCAAAGCAGCTATTGCAAGCAATCAACAAGATTTCTTAAACAAGGAATACGCATACCCCCAGGCTCCCACTTGACTCAATCCAATGAAAATTCTGCCCATTGCCTGGAAATCGAATGTTTCGTCACAGCAAAAAACGAGGCAGAATCTGCCAAGCTGTACAGCTAAAGCTTTAACCGACTCCGTCTTCCCTGTGCCGGCGGGTCTGGAATGGTATGTGATAAATGAAACAAAATAGCATGCTATTTCAAATTACCCGAACGGCGAACCACCCAAACGGCTAGCCAAAGCTTGAGTCAACGTCAAATAGCATCTATCCGTCAGCGGCGTCTGGACTAATCTGTCTGGAATGCCCAAGTACTCAAATCCATAGAAGAAATTAGCGTCGGCCATTTTGATCTGCAAAGATTCCAGTGGGTTTTCTGCGTTTGTAGAAAGGTAAAACCGCATATGGTACAGCCAGTTGAAATCCTTCTTGTTTTTGACTCCATCTTTGATAAGACCACGCACCACGTCTCTCTGATGCACAAGCTCCGTTATCAAATGTTCGCACTTTCGTCTGCGAATTGGCGGCAGATCCGTCAATACCATGTCGGCTAAAATCGAAAGACTTCGCTCCACAAGATCCAAAGCCCGATCCAGATTCCCAGAGTCCCACATGCTTTCTTCGACTGAAGCAGTCCAGATAATCTGAGCAGAAAGTACGATGAGCTGCGCGGGATATTTTTCCAACCATGTCATGAACATGTCAGAAGAAAGTTCCGAAGAGTAGTAAAACGCATTCAAAGACCCCACTGCTTCATTCAGCCAAATAGCCAGAGACGTTTTCATTTCGCCCTCGAGCATTGTCAACCACTCGTTGATTTTGGGACTGTCTTTCAATGAGACTTGCTTTTTCAACGCGACAATTTCGCCTTCATGCGAAGAAATTGCAACAATTGCAGATCCATCTTCAGCCAATTGGATACTGGAGATACCAGGAAACATTTTTTTGAAATGCTTTTGAATGTGCCCGATCTCCTTGCTGTTGCCGATAATTTCCAACAAGTCTTCGTCTCCAACAAAATAGAAACGGGGAAATGCCGAACGTTGACGCTCCAAGTACTCTCCAAGAGCCTTTTGAATTTTTCCCAGCAAATCGAGAATCCGCTCCATAGACTTCAAAATATTATCAAATGCAAGAATCTTGAGAATAAACGAATCCTTCTGGACCTTTTTCATGACTGCCATGAATTCGGCGTTAATGTTTTGAAACTTCATGGTTTCGAGGGGTAAAAGCTGTCCAATATCGGCATTTCCGTTGAAGATACCTTCCAAATACACCCACTGTCTTTGAACATCGACCCACACGTCAAAAAGCACGTGAATTCTCGTCAACCTGTCCTCCCAAGCATTGGCTTCCTCTTCAAATGCCTTATAGTATGGAGAATGCTTCATTGCTGTTAAAGAATTCAAGTGCTCTGCGCATTTCGTGAACAGATCATCCCATCCTCTAATTAAGCGGCACTTATTTTGATAATTGACCAGTTCGATTTCATACGAATTCCAAACTTCGCGAACTTGCTTCAAAAATTCCTCCAAAGCCATCTCACCTTGAGCTTCAATAACAATATCTTTAATTCCTCGGTCGTTCTTTTTCAAATCTGAGTCCCAAAGATGTCCTATTGTGAAGTCTGCCATCAATAGTTTTTCGAGACCCAAAATCTTTAACAAAGGCTTCCAGTGCCGTTCCCGAAGAGCTTCAGACTTCAGTTCACTGACAATCGGAATCGTTTTGAGAAGGGCGCTGAGCAAGTCCTGGAGATACTCGTATGCGGCATAAGATCGCATTCTACTGGGAAGTTCCTTCATGTCAGCCAGAAGTTGATCCAAATTCGACTTGAGCTTCCTTGGCGCCACAGCGGACCAAGGGGTTTCTTTAAGCTCGGAAAGTTTTTTCCAGACTGATGCGAGCGCTATCCAGACAGTCTTCAGCTCTTTGATCTCTTCCATGATTGTGCTCAGCCTATTCTCGCTGAGGAGTTCAAGGTCCAGTGATTCTTTGGCACGGTTCAAAGTTGCACTTTCTTCAATCAATCTGCTGACGCGAGTCTCAAATATACTGAGAGCATTTGTGGCATCGTCGAAAGCAACATCGCCAGAGATCGGCTTGGTTTTGTCCCATTCCTGCACGAACTCTGCAATTTTTGCTTCAAGCATTTTGTCTTCTGCGACAATTTTGCTCTGGAACCCAGCTGTGGAAAAAAATTTAGGAGTTCTGGACCAGGTCACAAAAAAACCACGGACCCATTTGATCTTGTATAGAGGCATTCTTTCTCTTCAAGATGTCATTGAAAGCATTCCAGCCCCCTTCGACATTTTCAACGTAAAGCCAATCGTTTGGGTAAGCAAAGCGCTGACGGTCAAGTACTTTTTGAGATGCCTTGAACACCTCGACATCTGCACCCCATCCCGCGACTTTCTTTTTAAGGCCCTGAACAAATGTGATGAATGCGACTGCGTCAGCCGTGGTTCCAGAGTCGATGGACTGTTGCTCCAGTTCATTCCGTGCTTTAGCGAGCTTTGAGTAAAAGTTCTTCATACTGCTGCTTAAGTTGAGCGCAAACTTTCCGATGATTTCTTTTTGCCATTGGTCGTACTTTTGATTGACTTTTGCCTGCACTTGATCATAGTCGATTACAAGGCTTCCGAAAGATTTCTCTGTTGCAGAGTTGTCGAAGGTTGTTCGCGCCTTTTTGATTTCAAGAACGAGCTGATGCCACTTGGCGAGATCGTCACCGATCGCATTATAAATGGAATCCGTTTGAAGATCCCACAAACTTTGGTACTGCAACCACTTTGAAACATACTCATTCACCAATTTGATCTTCGCCTCGATTCCTTCATAAACGCTTACCAAAGCTTGCATGTTGACTTTCGCCAACTGTTCGAAAATTTAAATTAAATAAAACCACCGAAACGACCATAAAACAAACCAAATGCTTGTATGTTTCTTCGGTGTCGCTCTCTTCTTGTTCATATTTGATCTCATAAGACGAGCTTTTTACCCGTTGCAGATCGCAAATCACGCCAATCCATTCTTGGAATTGGTTATACCATGTGGCACGAGCATGCTCCAATGGGGGCTCCAAGAACATAACTTGGTTACGAAGCCTTATTTCAAGCACGAACGACTTCATTTGGGGCTTCAATTCATCCTTGGCAGCTGCGTCCCATTCAGAGGTATCCTTCGGCGCTTGCACTACCGTTGTAGCAATGAGGGTCCCACGGCGCCCGCGTTGTTTCTTCTGTCCATCAGGTGCGACTGTCGATTCGTTCGCTTGATTGGAAAAATCGTGAATCCACGCCTGATAATATATTAAGACAGCAAACTTGCACAAAATTTCTGACCTTGATTGCTCCTTGCAATCTGTACAAGAGGGCGTTCTCAATTTTAACGTTGAGGTCTTGTGTCCACAGATCCAAGTTGGAGTATGCTCCAAGATTCAAAGCGTCGAGCTAACGGCGAAGGCAATAAGAAATGTTTTTCGTCTTATACGTCGCAACTTACACATTTTTGAATTTTTTCAATACATCTCGCAAAATTCTCTGCACTGTATGGACAAGTACGCAGCTCTTCCGCAATAAGATTGATTTCATCGTTTACTGCGATGGCATTGGAAACTTTTTCTTGGAAAGTCGAGACAGTTGTTGCAAATGTTCGAACAAATGCAACGTGGCGGTTTTCCTTGTTTGGACTTTCTTGCAGTGCGGACAAAGTCATGAACGGGCGAGCCTCGTACTAATAACAAAAAGATTAAGAACGAAAAATCAAACCCGTCTTACTGTGTTGACAAAATAGTCCCATCTAAGTTGAATGCCTTTTGCAATATGGCTCTGAACGTCCTTTCTGTATCCGGCAACTAGCATCGCAATAGTTTCATGCTTCTCAATGCGACTGATTGTTTGATTATAAGTGCGTACGGTTTCATTCAGCGATACAGCAAATGGATAAACACGTTTGGCGTCTTTTGCAACATTCGCGATTGTGATGGGCACTCGAAAGTTCAGCCACAGCAAGTTACGAACTTCCTTGAAGAGGGTGATGACTTGGCTATCGAAGTTTACTCTGAGTTGTAGCGCGTTTTTCGCCGCCCGGACACGAGATATGTCAAAAATTCTGCCTGAGACGGACAAATCACGCTTGCTCATATCATTCACCCAGCTTTCAAACATCGCTTTCGTATCTAATTTCCGCTTGAAAGCTTCGCTTTCACTGTGCAATTTCTGCCCTTCAACATAGTGAGCCCAGCTAAACCCCAAAAATTAGCTGAATGCATGCAAAAGGGCTGGAAGGAACCACTCAACTCTTTCCCTAAAACACTTTCAACTTTTGACATGTAAGCGCCTAGCTGTCTTTCAATTTGCTTTGCCCAAATGATTGTTCCGGCTACTTGTGGGATGTCTCGCACAACGCTCATCTGGGCCGCTGGACTATTTTTGTATTGGGCTTTGAACTTGTCGTGCAGCTTCTGAATATCAAGCTTCACGCTTTCTATCAATTGTGCTTGATACTCTTGAATAGCACCGCGAATTTTGGGATGGATAAAGAGGTCATTGAACTTCGCGAAAACGCGGAACATTTCGTGCGCATTTTTAGCACTGCCAAGTCTGTCTCGAAGCCGGGCGATGATTTGATTTTCCACTCTCGCGATCCGTTCGTTGTAATTTCCTACAGCCTCGACCCATAAATCTTTGCCCTCTTTGAAATAAAAATCAACGGATTGAAAGAAAATAAGGAAGACAAGTTAACCTGCAGAGACGTCGAGAACGTCGATGTTTTTTACACATTCATAGGCCAGATCCACATCTTCAATTGCATTTTCGTCCGAAAGAGTTGAAAATTTTCCTTCATCCGCGCTGCCCGGCTTCATGACTTTCAAGATTGTGTTGTACAGCTGTTCATGTTTGGCTCTGAATGAACGAATGAAAGCGATTCGCTCTTTTAATTCTGTGTGCGCAGAAGTTATTTTGATTGCCATGAACTGTTCGGAACGCTTGCGAGTCTGTTCTCGTGCTACAGTGGTGAACTCTTTGATGCAGTCGTCCCAACTGATTGAAATAAAGACGGATATAGTTAGTAGTCTTCGGGATGCGGAATACAAATTTCATACGTACACGCGGAACACTCCTTCACATCCAAAGCGGACGCTCAAATTTTCTTTCGTGACTCTCTCTTTGATTCCAGAGACACCGTCGACATCTGCAAGCAAGCGAATCCATTTGTCCAGCTCCATTTGGGCACTGCCAGGTCCACCGACGCTACTTCCAGTAGTTGCTGAGGACCCACTCTTCGCAGAATCCAAGAATCCCTGCACTCCGAGACCGGCTTTTCTGGTATTCGCAAGAGAGTCGAGGTAAATCCCGCCGGTGATTCTGTCAAACTCTTCATACGGCAGGAGCATCAACTTGCGACCGCCGACGAATTTCAAAATCTGGTCATTGAAGTCACGGGATATTGCCTCCACAAGTCTTAACGCGCGCTCAATTGGGTAGGGTGAAATTTTCAATTTCTTGTTTAGATGCGCAAAAACAAGAGACAGAGCATGACCGACACGCTCGATGTCGGGAGCAGACAGGAGCTCACTAATAGGAAAGTCCTTCATCAGTTGGTTGTACTTTGTGACCTTGTCAACAGCCTCATTGAGCCCCGTGTCGGCGCGGAAAGACACCGTTGCGTGGAAGCGTTTTGCATGCTTGAGTACTTCAAGTGTTAACACCACCTGGTCATCTTTGAGTTGTTCTTCAATATGAGCAAGGGCATTTTCCATGTTCAGCCAAAAGTTAACTTCCTCCCGAGCAGACCCTGAGAGCTGTTCAGGATCACGGGATAGCCGGGTGACTTTTTGAATTTCTTTTATCCATGAGTTTACGTCATTTTGGAGCTTGTTAAGGAACGACGAATCGTCCATGATCTCGCCAACAGCATCAACTGTGACACGAGATCCCGATTCCCGACACTTGGCGATTGCACGTTGAATCAGGGGGTGCGCACTGAGGTAAATGTCGGGAATTTCCACGTTTTGCTGCAAATGTAACAACGAAAGTTCAAGCTCTGCAATTTTCTTTTTTGTCTTCGGGATGGCTGTAAGTTGGTTTTTGATGTTCTCAGGTTAGCTTCCTCCCAACATTGAAGCTACGGTAATTTACCGGCGTTGTTGTCCTTATCCTTTGTACTGGAAGTGTTGCTTCCACCAACAAAAGCATTGAAGAAAGGCGAAACAGCGTTGTGAACAAATGCATGGAGAGCCTCGTACATTGATCCATCCTTGGCTCCGGCGCCTGGAAGATTCACGACGTGCAACTGTACTGCTAGCGGCTTCGAGGAGTCAAGAACGGTAGATTTCTTGATCAAACACAAAGATGACGCAGTTGATTCAAGCGCATAGTTCAGCTCTGAGTGCAAAGAATACGCAAACCGTGGAGGGTCCTCTGATTGGGTTGAAGAGTGTTAGTCAGTCCCCTTAACACGCCCAATTAGAAACGTCAAGACAACATACCGTCTCCAATGGGCTGCTTAGCGACATACATAACGCGCTGTGCAGGATCAGTGGCAAATTGCATGAGCGCAGTCTCGTCTGCGTCGTCGTCGAGGCCAGGCATGTCATCGCTTTGGAAGTCGAATGCAAGCAAAGCTGGCAGTAGCTTTGTGATGATGTGTGCACGTAGGGCGGCAACAGCATCGGCGGGAGCGGGCTCGCGCAACTGCAGCTGCAGCTGGTCGGGGTCGGTGTCGTAGCTCTTAGTGGCAACGACCAACTCCATCAGATGTTCTTCTCCCAATAACACAACAATAACACGCCCAAAACTCCCGACACCCAACTGACATAACCCAACAAGGAGACGAGGTAGCATGTCAAACTGTACGTCTGTCCGTCATTACGCGCACGATGCTTCCTAGCCCAGTCACCTCCACTATCTGCCGTTAAGCAAAATATTCATTGCCTGTCAACAGAAAGAGGGAACCAGAAGTCGCACCTTTTCATGCCATCCGAGGAGCACCGACGAATTGTAGGTTTCAGGAAAAGCCATTCCGCGATAGAGGAATTTCATAAGCTCGTCCAGTTGCGCGATCCCAAGCTGTCTTACAACGGCGGGAACATCTGCACTGCGCGGAGCACTCACAGCCTCCATAACAACTTGGAGATTGTTATCCTGGGTTGATGGATCAATGGGATAATCAACCAAACACGGAACTCACTTTGGCCACCTGTGAGTCTCGCCCTGCAGGCGGATCTTCGAGGGCCTTAGCAACTGCTTCCGCGAAAGCGTTTCTGAGTTGTTTTTGTAAGACAGAAGTGCATGAATGCAATTCGAAGGAAAGTCATAAGCACCGGGAGATACAAGCTCGCACATCGTTGAGTCTCCGTTGGATAGCTGCGTTGAGTTCATAGTCACCCCGCGGCTCGGGCAGCGCGTCAACATCGTCGAACTCGTCGTCGAAATCGGCCATTTATTTAATATTTTTTATTGTTTCTTTTCACACGTTAAGCTGCAACTAACTGCCCTTCTTCTTCGGCATCTCACTGGCCTTCACTCGGACTAATTCATCCCTATTCGTCCATTCAGCCCACTGATCATCGCGCTGTTGCTTCAGACGGGCACGCATGTTGGAGTCGAACTTGCGCACGCTGCATCCATTCACAACAAGCGATTCTACGAGCGGCAGGAGATTTTTTTTCCTTCGCCTTCGAACTGTATCATTTGAACGCAAGCGCGTGGAGACCGGGTGCGTCGGAGAAGGGACTTCAACTGATGACGCGTGTGGCAGCGGCGAGCGTAAGAAGACAGTTGCACTGGTGTTGTGACATACTTCAAGGTACGATGGGATGAATATCCACGGGTTCATATATGGGTGTGGGGTGAAGGACTGGAGTTTGTTGCTTTTCAAGAAGAGCCGCCACGTTTCTGGCAGTCAGTCGCTTCCGTTGATGTTTCATCCTGCTGTTGTGCCCAAGCAAGTGTGACGTTTGTCCGGACGAAGCCGTCTGCACCAATCGCAATGGGATCAATCTTGTTGTCTATCTGAGATAGTTAACCAGTCAATTGCTCTTGGTGGAGCAGATAAATCTAATTTCGAATCCAGTTCGCTTTTCGGGTCATTTTCATCATCTTTCACCGTGCGCATCGACGGAGTTAGCGTAGTAACCATTTTCAGTCCAGTTAATCACGTCGCCGGAATTCGGTCGGGGTGCTGGATACACGGATGCAACCCGTCAACTTTGACATGCGACAAATGTGACGACGATAGTGTCGACTCAGCGTTCGAGTTCGGCAAATGCGAGGGCCTAGACGGGAACGGTTGCGGTTGATGCTAACGATGGCATGCTGATATAGTCGGGGAGGTGGAAGAGGGCAGTTGCGAGCGCCATTGGCGAGAAAGGAGCTGATGGTTCGGGCGGTGCCAAGACATGCCGGTACGGTGCGAAGGGGCGCGCGTTGCTGTTCAAGTTCTCTTTTGGTTTTCTTCTTCGGCACTTTTTGAAACGCTTTGTCCATCCATTTAGCGAAAGTCGCAGCAGAGAAAGAGCACCGATAGCGACACACCAAAGCGGAAAGTGCACAACACCGGCAGTAGGATTCAAAGATAATCATGCGTTAACATAATCATTCTTGGTTTCTTAAACTGGGAGTTTTTCCCAAGGCATTTTTGCACAAACGACGCGGGAAAGGATGAACCAATGGTTGCGAAATAGCAGCAGAGTTCCCGTAATCAAGAGCTTTCTCATGGTTGTGGTGGGCGGTGTTTGCAGCATTTTCAGGACGCACAGTGGAAATCGCCTTCTGTGTTCTGTAGATTTACGTCAAAGGCTCATGTCCCCCTTGACCACGAAATATTCTTCCGGCAGTCCTACGCAAAACGTTTCTGGGTCCTCTACTTCGATATATTCGCGCTCGCATCGGCCAAAACCAACACGCACGAGCATCGACTCCACTCACAGCAGCGTGTTTTCCGGCGGCAGGATTCGCAGTCAAGCCGCCAATGCAAATCGCTGGGACTCCATTTTAAACGCTCCTGGTGCTTCGAACTCCGCCAACGTCTCCGAACAATCACAAAAGACAGATTCGGAGATGGAGCTCGATGACGTTGTGCTCGAGATGGAAGACCGCCATACATCTGGCGCCTCTATAGGTAGCTCAGCAGTTCCTGTGCCAAGCGTCATGCCAACTGCGATAGTCGTGTCCGATTCTGTCGACGAGTTCAAGCATATTTTCAGCAGTGACAACGATTTTGGGACCGAGGGCCATCATGTTACAGCCTTCACTAGTACCAGTGTGCCTCCACTCACCAACACCGAGACTAGCCCAACTGTAATTAACCTCAAACTTACTGAGAACGCTGCTGGATACACCGATAAAGTTCAGCGCAACTCGATCGCATCGACGCCACCTCAAATTCAAATTTTGTCGGACTGCTCCACCGCAAAACAACGCGAGTGCAAAAGGCAGCAACGCTTGAAAAAGCAAATCCTGTTCATTTTCAAGGTGTGGGTGCGGCGGTTTCGCCGCGTCGTCCTTGGCAAGCCCGTCGAACACACGGGCAAGTTCTGCATTTGCTGGTGTTTTGCTCTCGACATTATTCATTTGGCACTGCTTATTCTGATACCTGTCCAGCTGGCCTGGACTAACTTCTTTCTTGGCGTCGAGTGGATTATTTTCTATTATGCCATCGACGTGCTGATGCTTGTTGACTGCTGGATTCAAGCGCGAATAAACTATGTGGATGATTACGGCATCCTAGTGGACAGTTCTGACCTCATTCTCTGGCGATATATTTTCCGAATGAGTGGTATCAGAGAAATCTTTTTTTCACTGCCATGGGAAACAATGCAATTTGCGCTAGGAGATGTTTCAAATTGCTTTATGTTAGGGCCAGCTCCTGTATCAGCAGATGCCTTGACGTGAGAGCCTAATTTTTTTATTGTCTTTTACGAAAAACTTTTTCAGGTTTTTTCGTCGTAAAATCTGGGCGATCCTCCTCTTTGTCAAAATATTCCTTCGAGTGCCTTTCGCACGAGTATACGGTATACCGATTCCATCTGTCGCAGCGGTGAGTGTGCAATAGATGCTCATGGAAACTCATAAACACTAATTTCGTTCCAGCCCATATCGCGACTCATAAAATGCATGTTCATACTCATGCTCATAGGACATGTCGACGCTTGTTTGTTTTGGTTCATGGACTCCACGCTAACGCCGGGGTCGGACCGTTGGATTGAGCAGAACCAGCTACTGACGACAGTAGACGGGGCTTTGGCCGTGCGCGCATCGACGCAGTATCTAGTGAGCTATCTTGCGGCACTGCGGTCTTTGGTGCTCAAGCTGCGCGAAACAGAGCGCGACGCTGAGAACATCTATGTCATCTTCGAATTTGTTGTGGGAATCTTGAGCTATGGAACCGTATTCGGGAATATTCACTCAATTTTGGAATTAATGGACGCAAATGCGGCTGTGAATCAAGCTGGTTAGTTTGATTCACTCCTTAATATTTCTTATCCGGATTTATGTCTGAAGAGGAGCAGCACCACTTCGAAATGGAGGGAATCATGACTTTCATGCGGGAAAAAAAGATTCTTCCCGAGTTGCAGCAAACTGTTCGCGCATACAAAGAGCTTCAATGGCAGAAAAGCAAAGGCTTGAACGAAGACCACTTTTTTGTCGGCATACCAAAGCACGTGCAACAGGAAATCAAAAACTTTTTGTACCTTGATCTAGTTCAAAAAGTTCCTTTATTTGAAGGAACAGATATGTATTTCCAGCAAATGCTAGCTTTCAAAATTAGGGTACGATCATTTTTCGCTGTGTTCCACCCAACCACTTCATTCTCTTAGCCAATGCACATATTGGATGGATGGACAATATTCCGAAAAGGTGACGAAGGAGAAGAAATGTACTTTATCAAATCCGGAAAAGTCGAGATATGCTCAGAAGACGGCTCAATAATCTTCGTGACCTTGACAGATGGAGCATTTTTTGGCGAAATAGCTTTGTTTGAATGTGAGAGCCTTGTTTTTCTCTTGCCTTCTTCAAGCCGCCACATACGAGTCTAGCTTGCCACCGCACCGCAACTGCACGTGCCAAAGGCGACTGCGAACTATGCACGCTTTCGAAGGACGAGTTCAGCGTTTTGATGAACTTGTACCCGACAGTCGCCGCGGGGATTCGAGAGACGATTCGTGCACGCAAACTGCAGGAGGAAATTAAGAAGCGGCAGGCGATGGAAGAGGCAGAGCGGGCGGCATCAGCTCTTGCCGTACGCAAGGGGACAGCTGGAAATCAATCGTTGCAATCTCTAGGAGCAAAAATATTCGGTGGAATGCGGGGCAGTATGCAAGGATCGCAGCTGCTGCACTTGGGATCCAAGCGTGTTGCGGCCTTAAAAACCGGTAGCAGCCATGTTAACGTTGCGAATGTTGCCGTAAGCGCCGATGCAGATGGAGATATTGATGGGTTCCTGGCGGACGAAGCGCCCGCTGATGGCGTGACACGCTCCCAAAGCGCGTATTCGCGAGTGACTATAAGCAAGGCGTCGAAGACGCGGAGGCTGTCGCTGGTGCAAGCCAGCTTCGTGCCGGAGCGTAACGAGAGCGAGGGGTCGCTATGACACGTGTTGGCTGTAAAGATTTAGACGGTCTGGAAGATTGAGAGGTTGTGAGTCAAATGTCGTCTGAAACTCAGTCGCTCACCCGCGCCACCTTCGCGGACCTCAACCTCACCAAGAAGAGCGTGGTCTCGGCGCCGCCGGACATGTCCATCGAAGAGTGTCTGCACACCATGGTGCGCTTCTTGCTGAAGCCGTTCTTCCCGTCCGCGTATGTTTTACCAACTCCCTTCGTCTCAGGCCGCCAACAACGTCTTGGCGATTCCGGTTACATCGCGTGCATTTCCCAGCAAATACGTGTATATTCTATCCACCCTCGATATTCTTCTTTATGTTGTGTCGCGTAAAAAGAGTCATGCCTTGGACCTTTCGGTCAGCATCGAAAATGCGATGACAATGGTGAGTTATTTGCGAGTCATTTAGCAGAAGAGTGAATTGATCAAAATACTAACGCATTTAAAACAACAACAAAAAAAAAAAGGATGCAGAGATGGAATCGTATCGGATCTTTGAACGCGACTATCGTGACACACTGGAAGCCACAATGCTTGTGTTTGCTCATGGTTTGCACAGGGCACTCATCACTGACGCACTCAACCTCAAGCCACCTGTTGTTCTCACGCAGTCTGACATAATTTCCTTCATCCACAAGCAGACAACTCAATCGCCTGGCAAAATTTCTGTTTTTTCGAAATCGCTGAAGGACCTCAAACTTGTTACGCACAGGGTCAAGACCATGACAGTCCATGAAACTGCAATTGATGGATTCAATCGGATGGCGGCGCACAAAATTCTAGCACTGCCCGTAGTTGACGAAGCTGGGCTTGTTGTTTCGACATTGTCAGCATCGGACCTGCGTGGGCTTACGAAGGGCACCCTGGAATATGTACATTTGAACGTGCAAGAATTTTTGGGCAAAATGGTGCGTTCGCTCTTCCTTGGCTAAATATTCATATAGATGTTTTGCATAGAGCTCGGCGGGCAAAGATACTTGGTCGGTGACCCCGACGGATACGTTGCAGGATGCCGTGAACGTGCTCGTGGAGCGCAACGCGCACCGGCTGTGGATCCTGGATGATATGCTGCGCCCCGTAGGTGTCGTGTCGCAGAGCGATGTTATTGCGGCGGTGCTCGGCGTAACGGCCGCGAGTGTGCATGGATGATGTGAGGAACGAATGCAAAGAAAACATTTGTTTCAAAAATGGCCACCAAGGTGCGTCATATCATGTCCCGACGCCCAACCCGACTGCGGGTGCCCTGCTGCTCGCTGCAGATGCTGCGGCTTTTCTAGTCTTTGCACTGCATTCTCTGTACCTTGTGGCTCACATTGACTCGTTCCCGTTTGCAACCGTCAACTACTATGCGATCACCCAGATCTTTGTGGGAAATCTCTCTGTAAGTGTTTGCCCTGGTCGATTCTTTGTCCTCATTCGTATATTCCGACAGTGGGGAACAACGGATGAATCCCTTGGCCAAGCCTTCTCTCAATACGGTGCCGTTTCAGACTCTATCGTCTTGAAGGACAGAGAAACAGGTATACATGTGTTTCCAAGAGCTAAAAAAAAAAAAAACACACAACTAAAACAATACAAAACGTCAAGGTCGCTCGCGCGGATTCGGCTTTGTTACTATGGACAATGCCGATGAGGCGCAGGCTGCGATTGATGGCATGAATGAGCAGCAGCTTGATGGCCGCACGATCCGTGTGAACGTTGCCAATGACCGTCCCGCGGGTGACAGACCCCAGAGAGGTGGCTTCCGCGGAGGTAATTGTTGTTGAATCGTGAAGTGGATTGCTTGTTAAATCATCTGGTTCAGGTCGTGGTGGTGGATATGGCGGTGGTTATGGTGGCGGCTACGGTGGAAATAATGGTGGTTACGGAGGAAACAGCGGTGGATATGGCGGTGGCTACGGTGGCCAAGATCAAGGAGGGTACCAAGGAAACAACGACGGGTAAGATCCTCAATTCTTTTTCTCAATATTGAATACTTTGACAAGATACAATTGATCCAAGTCGTTGTTATATGTTGGTCTCTTCTCTTTGCTTGTTGCGTTTGCAGAATCCCTTGTTTTTTTTCTTTTTTTCTCGCCTCTCATCAATCTTCGATACTTTCATCAAGCTGCTTGGTCGTGCTCGCCGTGTTTTCATATCCAGTGTTCACTCGTCTTGTGCTGATTAATTTTCGGGAAATTTTGAGCTGTTATGGTTTTTTATGAATTCTTGCCAATCGGGGTTTTGCCTTTCAAATTTTTTTAGTGGGGAGTGCTTGTTTGCCTCAGTTTGGAATGATTTGAATAAATTGTACTTGATTTCCTGCTACATATGCGTTCCACTTGCAAACTCACCGTGGAATATAGTATGATGAACAATCAGACTTGGAACAAAGATTTATCTGTGGCGAAGGATTGAGTTCAAACAATCACCAAAAACGTACGGCAAGCATCGAAACATCTGCGACGTACGCAGTCCATTTTATAGTCCAGATGTTGCTGAATGGCCGACGTGGACGTCGACCATGTTTTCGGCGGCGAATTGTTTGGATTGACTGTGCGATGCGAATTCCAAGAGACCCACGGCAGGTGGCACTCTGCCGCTGAGCAAGGCAGAACCATGAGTTCCATGAGCATGAGTTTGTGATTTTACAAACAGCATGGAAAAAAGGTAACAATTTTGATTGAAGATTTTCTTCTGACAATACAAATAATAAATGGGTGAAGAAAATCTAAGCGTTGCCGATTTGGCCAAAACGGCCAAAACGCCTTCGAAGGAATCTAAAAAAGTCTCGTTCAGAATACCTTCTATGGTTGTGAGTTTGGTCCAGTTGGTCGTTGTTGTTGCGATGGTGGCTGTACCGGTGAGATATGTTCGTTCGAAGACTTTATTAACTTGACAATCAGATAGGCGTTATTTTGATAAACAATACAAATGATCTCGCGTTTACGCTCACAGGAGACATTTTGCAGGTTATTATTTTGTCTATAAACTCAATTTAAACTTTCACCATTCATAAATTTAGGAAGTTGTCTTAGACTGCTCAAATCAAATATGGACTCTATTTTCTACTTACACGGAAATGCTAGAAGTGTTTGGGGGTATCCCTGACATCCGAGACATCCCACTCAACGCGACAAAATACGACGATCTTTCAACGTCCAACCCAAATTTAGTTCTCTTGATGATCCGTATCATAAAAATGCTTCCACTGGCCACTGGTGAAAATGAGCCTGATCACTAATTCAGATTTCTGAAAATTTATTATTTCAGTTATCACGGCTGGATTTCATGAGGGATTGTATGGAACGCGAAACACTTCGGCTTATAACTACCTAATGAGTCCGGAAATTGGAGTCGTACAATCCGCTTGCTCCTTCTTCCATCTGCCTTTCACAGGAAATTGCTACATTCGGATGTTTCATGATGCGAACACAACACCAAAAGTTATGGGTGCACTCGTCAGTCAAGACACGTGAGAATATATTTCAAAATAATTTTTGAAACTTGTAATTTTCAGAGGAAAAGATCTGTGTAATATCTTTCGTTTCTTTTCTCGAATTACGCTGAATTAAATCAGTTCCCGTTATGACCTTGATTGCCAATGGCACTTATCCTAAGTATCCAGAACTAGTTGCTTGGAGCCATGGAAACGCATCACCAGCTTGGACTGTCGCGTATGATGGGGGAGTTTTCAACAGGTAAGCACTTTCATCAATAACAATCACACTGCGAACAAACAAATAGATACGCCATTGCTTTTAACGCACAGCGAACCATTGACGCAAGTAATCCATTCAATAGCCAGATGCTCCTCACAATGTTTATGCCCTGTCTCACGGCATTGCAAACTCTCCTGTTGGGCGTCTTGCCAACACCGACCTCGATTATGTTTTTCATCGACGACTCGGGGATGATGGTGGCCAGTACTCTTAACAACACCGTTAGTGTTTGACTTCATTCTATTTTGTGAAGATGAGTTATCGTCTCCGTAGGTTTACCTCAATTCGACCCTGCGTTACTCTGCTGTTGAAAATCCAGACAGTATTATCTCTTCAATCAGCTATGTTTTGACAAATCAATACGGAACGTTGGGATCCACTTCGTTTCCTAACCAAACTACAGACATTTTGGTTTATGGTGGGTCAAAGTATATTGTTGCGACCAAAATCATCTATATGCCGCAAAGCTTTCAGCCATATCAAATGGTTCTCATTTGCCCCCGTGCAGACTATTATGGTGAAAGCGAAATTTCTCAGCTGTCATCCTGAATGTTTTTGATCAGGTACAAGTGATGCAGCTCAGCAACGGGCGTTAATCATTTCAGGGACACTTGCGGCAGTTGCAGTGTTGGCAAGTGTCCTGGTGGCTTATCTGTCATCTCTGCCGTTGAAAAAGATGTCCCAGAGCATGAAGAAGCTGACAAAGTTTGATTTTTCATCGCTAGAAAATGGATCGCTGGAAAGCAAAAGTTTTGTAACTGAGCTAAATGACGTGGAAACGAGTTTTTTAACGATGGTGAAGGTTGGTTGAGTTTGTGGGCAAGTATGCAGTGGATAACCTCGCAACCAGGCATTCGCAGCGCAGATCAAGAAGAATCGTGAACTTGTCACTGGAGTAGCTTCTGGTGCGAAGATGACGACGATGGGTAGCAAAAGTCAGGCGTCGGTGCATGCGGCCTGAGTTAGAAATAAAGACATGAAAGTCCATCAAAGTCTAATTACTGGCGCACGGACTCACCGGCTGACACACGCATACAGACAATTTTCACATTTTCGAATACGAGATCTGCTATCGATTTCTAAAAGGGGTCGTAGCTTGAATTCGGTATCACTGGCCATATGACTACTTGACGACACAAAATTTGGAACGATTTTATGTTAATATATTCGCGTTGTTTGTGTTGCTGACATATTATAACAGCCCTGGAGCACGCCATCTTCCTTCAGCAATTGAGTGCGCCCATGATTGCGAAGCGGCGACATTCCTGTGCGCCGACCTGGATGCGCGACTGTGGTGACGGCTGGTTCTCGACCGAGCGGCGGACGCGCAGTGGCGGTAATGGCAGTGGCAGTGGACACGTTGCGTCCAAACAACAAAACCCAATTTGAAGCATGTGTGAGTGCCTACCCTCAAACGGCTGCATTCGACTGACTCCGTTGCCCGCTCTGCCTTCGATGCATCCCGATATCCAGCCAGTGACTTCCCCGTGAGTATTCCAAGGCCGTCCCGAGAGCATCACCCTTTCTGACTTCAGCACTCATTAGACGGCGCCGGTCATCGTCAAGAAGAAGCTCATTGGCCCTGTAGGCTTCTCGAACCTGCCCAATCAGGTCCATCGTAAATCCATCAAGAAGGGCTTTCAATTCACCTTTATGGTGGTCGGGTAAGTCCACACTCGGCCAAATTGTTCTCAAGTTTCGCGCAATTCCAGTGAATCGGGCCTCGGCAAATCGACTCTGGTCAACACTCTTTTCAACACAACTCTTTATCCAGGAAAGGAGCCCAAGATCGAGCTCACCACGGAAACTCCGTCTACTGTAGAAATCCAAGCGATATCTGCCGACATCGAAGAGAACGGTGTCAAACTGAAGCTCACAGTCATTGACACCCCTGGTTCGGAACGATGATATCGTGTATTTTATCTGAAATCTCCCGTCCAGGATTCGGCGACTTCATAAATAATGAGGAATGCTGGACGCCGATTCTGGAAAACATTGAAGCCCGCTTCGATGCATTCTTAGACCAAGAGAACCGCGTCAACCGCAAGCGCATCGTCGACACCCGAGTCCACGCATGCTTATACTTCATAGCGCCTACTGGCCATGCGTTGAAACCGCTCGATGTCGAATTCATGAAGAAGCTTGCGGGCCGTGTGAACCTCATTCCAGTGATTGCAAAAAGTGACACGATGACCGACGAAGAATTAAAGAACTTTAAAGCTAGGGTATGTCTATTGGATCCTTGTCTTTTAGTCTCAGCCCTCTACGACAAACAACAGATTTTGGATGATATTGCCGCACACAATATCAATATTTACCAGCCGCCAACGTATGAAAACGATGATCCAGAGACTATCCAAGAAAACAAAGAAATTGTGGTAAAGTCGATAAGTGTTTTTCGTTGCAATGAGTTATTTTTTGTGCTACGCAGAGCCGTATTCCTTTTGCCGTTGTTGGCGCGGATCGCGACATTGATGTTGGCGCCGGCCGCAAAGTGCGTGGCCGTAAATATCCGTGGGGAATCATCGAAGTGGACAACGAAGATCATTGCGACTTTGTCAAACTGCGCCAGATGCTGATTCGTACGCATATGGAGGAACTGAAAGAATTCACCAATGAGGTTTTATACGAAAGTTATCGCACTGCAAAACTTGCCGAGAGTGGTGGTGACGTTCACACAAAGTAATTTATGAGGTTTTTTATGTGTTGGCGCCTAAACGCTTCGTTGTTTTGCTCAGCCCCCTAAAGAAGATTGAAAACGACAAGAAAGCTCACGAGGTCAAAATGATAAAAATGGAGGCTGAAATGAAAAGCGTTTTCGACGCCAAAGTTGCTGAAAAAGAAGCAAAATTAAAGCAAGCGGAAGATGAAGTGAGGATTCTTTCTATATTTCGTATTATCCTTCAAATTATTTCTAAAACCGCGATATGTCGCAGCTGAACGCTCGTTATCGTGAGGTCAAGGAGCAGTTTGACAGACAGCGCAACCGAACACCGGTGAAAGTGCAGCCTGCGGCTGGAACGGCCAAGAAAGGCTTCTTCAACAAGTAGATATTTGAGGAACATGAATGTGTGTTTGACTTGCTACGAAATTTTTAAGAAAAATTATTCTTTGTTCACGTCGGTTCGTGTTCTGTTGTCCACCGTCTGCTCGTATTGTCGAAGCAATGTCGAATCCGGCTTTGGATTCATCCCGTCCCAGAATAGTTATCCAGAGTAGTTATCCAGAAGAGTTATGCAGAAATTAGTTCGTCCCTTTTTGACGGTGATCGAAATCGCCACTCATCGCTTGTCACCTGACTGATTTCGGCTAATAAATACTCGATTTCTGTCACCAAGGTCATACCATTATTCTGGACTCAAATGCAACTTGCCTTCCTGGTCTCAGCAGCCGCAGCCGCGTCGGCCCTCAAATACCTCGGCGTTTCCGAATCTTGTCTTGAGTTCGGTTCTGGAAACGTTCCGGGCGTGTACAACAAGGACTACACCATTCCGAGCGCCGCTGCCATGACTGTTGCCAGTCAGCAATTTTCCAACTTGTTCCGTTTGCCATTCTTGTGGGAGCGTTTGCAGTCAAGCTTGAATGCCACCCTGGACTCCACGTACTTGGGATACATCGACTCCGCAGTTCAGACAGCCACCAGCTTGGGCGCCGTTACAGTCCTGGACCCCCACAACTACGCCAAATATGGAGGCTCTGTCATTGGAGGAGGTACTGTAACTGCAGCGAACCTTGCCAATCTGTGGACTCAGCTGGCGAACAAGTACAAGGGCAACCCCTTGGTTTGGTTTGGGTGAGTTTCTCTTTTGCGCCTGTTCGAAAATTCTCACGTGGATCTTGCAAGGCTGATGAACGAACCGGCGGGCATCGACGCGACGGTGTGGTTCAGCGCAGCGCAGGTTGCCATCAACGCGATCCGTGCGACTGGTGCAACCAACACCATCTCGGTTCCCGGCAATTGCTACACCGGCGCTCACTCGTGGGTCTCTGGCAGCTGTGACGCAACGTCGACTGCAAACGCAGTTGCGGCGCTGTCCATCTCGGACCCCGGCAACAACTATGTGTTTGAGATGCACCAATACTTCGATTCGGACTTTTCCGGCACCTCTGCCACCTGTGTGTGGGATTACAACCAGCTGACCGCTGCAACCAGCTGGCTCCGCACGAACGGCAAGAAGGGTTACCTTGGTGAATTTGCTGGTGCAGCCAATTCCAACTGCGAATCCGTCGTCACGGGAGTCCTGCAGTACATCACCGCCAACTCGGATGTGTGGGTTGCTGCCTCGTGGTGGGCGGCTGGCCCATGGTGGGGAACTTACATGTTCAGCATCGAAACAACTTCGGGAGTCACGTCGCCAGACTCAGTGATGATTCCAATCTTGCAAGCTTACAAGCCAGGCGCAGTGGTTGCAGCCAGTACCACTACCACCACCACTACTACCACGACCAGCACCACGACTACAACCACAGCTGCCAAGACTTCCGCTGCGGCTACGACTGCAGCAAAGACTTCTACCAGCACTACTACTACCACCACAACTACCACCACGGCAGCGAAAACATCCTCCACAACAGCCGCGAAAACGTCGGCATCATCGTCATGCAGCGCTTTGTACGGGCAGTGCGGTGGTCTGGGCTGGACCGGCCCAACTTGCTGCGTGTCGAGCACATGCAAATTCTCTAACAATTGGTACTCGCAGTGCTTGTAATATGAAGCATGAGAATTTGTCCCTTTTTGGTCTTTGGCTAAGAATTCCCGAATAAAGCTTATAATCTTGATTGAACTGGATTCTGTTTTTGGTTTTTCTTTTGTGGGTCATATTTCCTTGCGCTTAACAAACATTCAACTTTCCCTGCAAGTTAAATTTAGCAAACAGCTGCACTAACAACCTGATCTCGCCGTTGATGGCTTTGCCTGAAGGTTTCTTTGCAGGTAAGAAGCTTTTGGAAAGTTTAATCGGCAGAAATCATTGGCTAGAAAGACTTTCTCGCAAAAATGCATTTAATTACTTGCTTCATGTTCGTCATGTTTGACTTTCGACATTGTTCTGTAGCAGGTGACGGACCATTATTTGAAACCTATGATTTAATCTCTTCAAAAAAACGACTTTAAAGTTGGTTGAACTGATTTTAGCTGCTTCCTTCGAGAAATAGATGACGACGAATTTTTCTGTGATTATATTATTGACCACAGTGACAAATTTTTATTATTATCAAAATGGTTGACCTTAAGCTGGTTTCTGACGCCCTGCAACAACCGCCATTCAACAAAACTCTGTCGGTCATCCAGCTGCACGACGAGCTGAAGTTCTATGCACTCGCGCAGCTGGTGTCCGATGTTGCCGCCTACCTGGAGGACGGCGGCCCGGTTCCGTCAATCCACAAAGTCGACATCCGCAACGAGGACTCGGATGCCACGGCTTGGCGTATTGCCGAGTTTTGCAGGATCCTGAAGTTTCGAGGGGGCGCGTTGGACGTGTTAGTCGTCCCCTGCGTTTGTTCTTTCCTTGGTGACGCTCACGGCCGCGTATTACAGTAACTCCCTTCGCGAAGAAATCAAGGGCGGCGACCGTCAGCTTATGCTGGAGATACTTTATTTTCTGTTAAAGGACAAAGCCATTCACAAAAAACGCTGCTATTTGGCTCCCTTCCTGGAGGTGGTTGATGTGCCCACCGATTTCATGCAAGATGAACGTTCGTGGTGCCGCTTTTGTTTCTCCTGCATAGCTAACATGCGCGATCAGTTATGCTTGATTTGTCGGAACAAGTTTCCATCTTGCAAGACCAATTCAAAGAAACGCACAAATACGTCGAAGGACTCCGGCAGACAGGTGACTCGTCCTCAAAACCGTCAAACATCATGCTCAAAACCCGACAAGGCGGAGCAACGGCAACGATCAAGCGCGAAATTCAGCAGATGGAGGAAGAAAAGCAGCAGGTGCTGGGCAAAATCTCTAAAATCAAAAAGAAAGTCGAGCAATTTGTAAGCGCATCCAGCGTTCAGCGACCGGACTGACAAAAACGCAGCCAAACTATGCAGTATGGCTGGAGGCCGCGAAAAAGCTCCGTGTAGAGCAGCAGACTGAAGCGACGCTGGTGGAACGGTACGTGCAAATACACCAGCGGTATTGCAAACCAAAGTAACACCTCCAGGATCCGAGAGCAGCGAAATGCAGTCCAAGCCGCTGATAAAAAATATTCCGCCGCCCAGCAGCTTCTGAAAGAAGCAAAAGTAAGTTTACTTCTGCAAGCAAAAGCAAACAGAAAAGAAAAAAAAAACAACCACATCTTGACCTCAGAACATCACTATATCCGGTGGCGCCGAAGCTTTGCTCGCGAAAATGCAAGAAGAATTCAAAATGAACAAATATTTGGCTACTGAAAACTTGCCAAAGGTCATTCACGACTCGCTCAATTGCGTCTGAACACAAAAACACCATAGTCCATCAGTGAAATCAAGCAGAAAATCAGTGATCTCAAGCGCGTAATCTCGGAGCCGCCTCTCCGCGAAGTTGATTTTGAGGAGATGGATGCAGAAATACGAACCCTGAACGCAGAAACGGCGAAACTGGCTGAGCAAAAACTGCTGAAAGCAAAGTTAAATCTGCTGTTTCCCGAGCAATTCAAAATTTTCCAACAAATCAATCCAGCTCGGGAGACGACAAGCTGGCGCTATTTCGGCAGCAAGCTGCAATCATCGCTCGCAAGAAGGAAGGTGCGGCGCAGAGACTAACCACACTGAGTGAAGAAGTGGCAAGGCTTTCCGAGGAGCTCGAAAAACGGCGGGACCAGCACCATGGCCGGTCAGGCGGAAAGGTTTTCATTGGTTAGTTTCAGGAACCTACTTTTGACATCACAGTGCCAGGCGTTGAAAGGCGACGATTTGAAAAAGTACATCAGCGAACTCCGCGGGAAATCCAACGTCTATAAACTCAAGCGCTCCGAGTTGTCAGAGATACAAGCCGAGTTCGGCATTTTCCAGCGCACAGAGCAGGTCCAATTAGCAAAATTTCGCTTATTTTCTGACATGAATTGAAGATCTTGCGTGCCAGAGAAGAATCAATGACCGCCGCTTTGATGGCATTGGAGAAACGGACCGGAACAACTGGCTACCATGTGGCGCGCGAAACACTGGAAAATGTGTCTGCTCGTAAATCGGAAATGGACGACGTGAAAGGCAAAACGCTGACAGAAATCTCGGAAATCATTTCGTCCCTCGCCAAGTCTATAAATGACAAGAAGACGGTGCTTGCCCCTATCATACAGGAGCTCCGAAAGCTGAGAGTAACCGCAAGCGACTTGGAGGCAGAGTATGCCGAAAAAAGACGGCACTATGATGGTGTGATGGTTGCTTTGGACAGGTTTGCTATTTAAAACTCAGCCGAATTTCAAAATACAAACAAAAAAACAGTGGTACAGTTGATCTCGAAAAAGAAGTTTCTGGATATAGACAAGATATTCAAAACGATCAAAGCCGATATCATTATCTGGCAATGTCCAGTGAAATGCAAGATATCGCTCAGGAAAAAAGTATGTGCAAAAAAAAAAGTATGTAACGACTTGCCCATATTTCCGATTGCAGTTCTCCACGAAATGAAAGCTTACATTGGCGGCGATGAAGCAATCGAATCTCAGCAAAAAGCGAGAGGATTCAAAACGTACCGAGATATATATAACAAAAAAATCATAGAGCAAGAAAACTTGGGAAAGTCCCTAAGAGAGGAACAGAAGTTAATTAAGGTTCTTATCTCTCCTCACCTAATTAGCTCCGCTAAAAGCACACCAGGCAAAGCACGAACCAAACGTGAAACAACTAGCTTGGTTCACTGATGTCAAGAAGCTTCTCCAATTGAAAGTTGCCCATAATCAAAAGCTTCTCAATAGTGGAGGATTAGAAACAAGCGGATTTGCTCATATGACCCAGGATCGGTTGGTTTTGTGAGAGAGAATGTGAAGTTCCAATCAAAAGAATCAACATTACTTCCATTCTTGCCCAATGCCATTCACTGGCCAAAATTCGCTCGGCTTCGCCCGCTTGATGCACAAACAGTTTGTTATCACTTCCACAACGCCGTCCATAGTCGAAGTCCTTACCTGCCATCAACTTGGTTATGAATTCACCTTTGGATGGACAAAAGTCTGGTTGAACCGCTTAATTGAGTACCGGCGGCACTTCTGATGGGGCAGTGATACCAGAAGCCATCAGCGAATTTGGTTAAGCACCTAGTTTTGCATTCACTAGTCATTGCGAAATGCAGGTATCCGCTTAGCAAGAAAGATGGGGGCTGTGTGCAGTTTGGCATCCAACTTGATGTTTTTTTTTACTTTCCTCGATCGTTGCAAACAGTTAAACCCGAATCAGACAATCGCTTCTCGGAATTTTTTTTCCCGGGACGCGCTTTCCGTATTCCGATCGCGCACGGAAAGGGACTCGCGGGCGGGCTTGGTGTCCCAGTCCTGTGACGGAAATCTGCTTGGTGGTGCATATAAATCGGGCAATTTTTTTCATCCAGAATAGGAATTTCCACAAAATGGCTAACAACTTTCTGCGCACACCGGGCTTGAACTCCCAGTTTCCGCCCATCTACATCGATGCCGCATACGATCTCCCCCAGATGTATGGAGCCCTTGCGTTCGAGCTGATGTTTTAACACCCTCCCTTTTTTCCGGGTTGTTAGTTACATCTCGACCGGATTCATCCTTGCCGTGCTTGTACTCATCGCGTTGATGCCCACGTTCCAGTGGCGGTCTGCTGCGGCGCCAAGAGCATACGCATTCGGCATCTTGTTTCTGTACGTGGGGTGGGCGTTACTGTGTGAGTGAGTGTGTCTGCCGTAAAACACTACCTTGCCCACAACTTATCTGGCGACATCAAAAACACAGTTTCAATCTATGGCTACGAATGGCAAAGTGGAGGTGTATCGACTCAGGTTCAGTACGCTCCTGGATCGCCCGACTTCGTGCAAGTGGACCTGCAGCTGCGGATCGGACTTTATGGGTTCAATGTCACGTGCCTTGGAACACCGAAGCAGCAAAACAATTGGACTATAGACTGGAACGAACACTACTCGTGGTCTTATCCGTGGCAGCAGGCAGGCTCGCCACCAATCCGCATTGTGACTCATAGTAAGATATATCACAGGGGAGAATCGGGTACGGGCGATTTTCGAGCCCCACAAACAGACACCACCGCGAGCGCGAGGAGTTTGGCGTGCCGTACCCGGTTCAAGCAATCAGCGAGTACATGACCCTCGACGGCGAGTATTTCCGGTGGGGGCGCCACTTCCGGCAGGCGGGCATGTTCACGTTCTTCCAAAGCAGGTAACAAAAGATTTTTTTGTGTCTTTTTGTGGCCACCACCACCACCGCCACACACCAAAAGAATGCTTTTCTCTTCAGAACCGCGTTCGGCATCTGGCTGGTAGCCCTCGCGCTGTTTGCCATCAAGGCGCAGTCGTCGGCGGCAAATACTCTCGTCGTGCTGGCGATTCTCCAGGCCAGCGCATGCATCACGTACTACTGCATCACGTCCACTCTGCCGCTTCCACAGCCTGACGCCTACGCGAATATCAATCCGTTCCGTGCCGGCGCCAACCAGAACCTGCTTGCCATCCCGTTCAAGGACGGCGTACTGACCCCGCGCCTGTCTGCCAGCTACGGGATCGCCTGGAGCGCGGCCATTGTTTCGCTCCTGCTGGGCGTGTTTGCTAACCCGCGTTTCGTCCGGAAGAGTTCGTCGGAGAACCCGGAAATCACAGCGATGGTTGTCGAGTGGGAAAGAAGGCACTTCGCGCATTCAAAGTCACACAAGAGCTTGGACAGCATTTCCACGCTGTGAGATGGAATCAGTGGATAAAGACTCCCCCTTTTTTTTTTGTAATAGTTTTTTTTTTTTCTTTTTTGAGGGCGATCAGTTTGGATTATTTCCGCCTCCACCACGATAAATTCTCTTTTTCCTGATCCTTGCCCACCCCGCTCGCCTTTTCCAGAGCATCATCGGCTATATTCGCAGCAGTCGTTTCCGTCGACGCTCTTGCCGGCACCGCATTCGTTGCAGAATCTGCTTGAGCTTGCGTTGCCGCAGCGTTCGACGGCCTTTTGAATTTTGCTGCCAGACCGCCAATCCCTTTCGAAGCCGAAGTCACTGTCGGTATCACCGGAACGGGATGCGTAGCTGCGGTCGTCTGCAGTGTCTCCGTCGGAGCTGTGTCTATATTGCTGACCAGGGAGGGGGTGGCAGCGGCGGTAACGGATGTAGCCACTGAAGATTTAGCGTCGTCGTTCACGGCGCCGTTGGCGGATCCAGATACAACGGATGTCGGGGAAGTTGATGCTGGAGTGCGCATTCCGTCGACAATATCGCGCGCATCAAACCCCACGCGTTCGTAAAGTAAGATGTATCCAGTTCCCGGGTTATTAGTGTCACCAAAGTACCGTGCAAGTTCCGTTTCATCCACGCGCTCGACAACATCATCGTCGAAAAGTACCCATCCGCCGTCCGCCGACTTTACCAGTGATATATAGTGCCCCATATGCGGCCCAATGCCCAGATGCACAATGACTGATGAAAGCGCGTACAGCCGGTCAGGGTCTTCAGCATCATCGGATGTGTTGAAGAGTTTCAGTTCGAATGGAAACACAACGCGATAGTTGAGTTTCACGAAGCGCTGAAGTTGCTCAACGTATTTAAATCTTTTGAGATGAACTGCGAGAATGTTTGGCAGAGACTTTATCTTCATGCGCTTTTCCGCTTCTTGCAGTGACTTGCAGTTTTCACAGTAAAACTTGTCTTTGGCGCACAATGTCTCGGAAGTGGAAAAGTTCCGTAAACACGTGGATATCGACGAATGCTGCGAAATATCAACCGACAGATCGAGAAACGCTTCGTCCCGATTCGTCGCCTGGGTTTTATTGATTATTAATTATTTTTTTTTCGTTTGGTTTTTCTGATAAACTCACTGTTTCGCATGTCAAGCATTTTGTTTCATTCGTCAGCAATCCCTCGAATAATTCGTGCACCCAAGTGGACGGTGAATACTTCTTCTTTGGCTCATCTGCAAAAGAATCAGCGAAACAATTCCTTTTTTTGAATTTAATCCAAACCAATTGACCCTGATTTTTCTTTCAAAGGGTCGGATTGATCGGACGGGAACGCGTCCGGGACGAGTAATTTTAATTTTTCGGTATATTCCTTTTTGTGCCTCAGTAGGATCTCTGAAATGGCATTGAGGATGTAGTTTAAAAACTCTTGCGCATCTTGTTGAGTCGTTCCCTGGAACAAAACTGAATGTTTTTATGTAGGTTTTTTTGTTGTTTTTTTATTAAACTTATTTAGATACGGAAATTTTTTTTTTTTTTTTTTTGTTGAATTGTACTCACCGTTTTCTTTGCGCAATTTCGTCACAAATTGAACTGGCTTCATTACACCAGTCTTTTTCTTTTGAGTCGAAATCTTTGAAAATAAATCTTTCAAAGTTGTCAAGAGAGTTTCTTCATTTTGCTCGACACCAAGACGTTCGAGCTGCTGAAGAAAAGGCAGGGTTAAACTGCTGCCACTGGACAAAATGGGAAAGAGGCGCGGCTTGGACGTGGGAGGCTCCGGCGACAGTGGTTCGCTGAGGTTTGGGAGGCAAATGTTTTCGGCCTTTGCAGCGAGGATGGCGGCACTAAGGGGATACGAATAGTTGAGGACGCATTCGCGGAAGGGGCGGCAAGAGTAAAGAGCCTGCAAAACGGAGTTGCAGTAGCTGCGAAGGACAAGAAGGACGTTAAGAACGAGGTCCAACGGCGGAAAGAACAAAAAAGTACCAGGTATTTCCGAACTGGCGAGGAGACGGAGGAGGAGAAGCGAGCGGGTCAGTCAGTCAGTCAGTCAGTGGGGTGGGGAGTGGAAGCAAAACATAGGAAAGAACACGCACTCACGTTTTCGAGGCCGTAGAAGCGCTCGATCGACGGCTCCTTGATCCAATCGGCGGTGGACAGCGTGGGCGCGACGGCGATGCGCGTGCCGGCGCCGATAGCGGGGGGTGCGGGGGTGGACGGCGGGGGCGGTGGGGTTGCGGCAGGCGGCAGGGGCTGGTGTGGCTGGGACAGCGGCTGAGCGTGCAGCTGAGCGTGCGGATGAGTGGAAGTGGATGCGGTGGATGTGGATGGGGATGCGGATGCGGTGGTGGTGGTGGTGGTGGCGGGCGAGTCCCTGGCGGCGGGTGCGGCGGACACGGACGCGGACCGGATCCACTGCAGCATCGACATGATGAGCGTGGCTCACTGTTTGTGCCGTGACTCGCAGAGCTGTCTGTCACACTTGCACTTGCCACTCACTTGCCACCACACCACTTGCCACTACTACTACTACTACTACTGCTACTACTGGCCACTCGCACTTGCCACTCGCACTCCCATCTCCCCCTCACTCCCACTCCCACTCCCACTCCCCCATGATCGCGACCCTGCCCGTCGCCGCCCCCGATGACGACGACGACGCCCGCTCCCCGAATCCTGCTGCCCCCTCCGCACCCGATCGCACCGACTACGCCGCCGACCACCCCGACCCCGGCCCCGACCCCGACGACTCAGACTCCTTCGGCTTCTCCGTCGTGCAGCTCGACGACGGTGCTGTCAACTTCAGCGGCCGCCCCCCCGCCGCCGCCGCCGCCCACGCCGCCGCTTCATCCCTTCCTTCCTCCAAGCCCGCCTCCTCAGATCCCCGTCTCCTTGCCATCGCCGAATCCGCTGCCGCCCGCGACGACCCCACCGCAGTCCCCTTCAGTTTCACCTCGCAGCTGCGCTCCTCCCCACTCGCTGCCAGTCCCGCCCTGCGCGCCATGGCCTTCAAGCTACTCGTGTTGCTGCGCGCCCTTCCTCTCGATCCGTGGGAGTATGCCGACCTTGTTACCGACATCGACACCGCAGTCCACTTGTTCACATCCTCTGTCGACCCTGCCTGGCCATCTGACATCCTCTCCCTCGGCCTAAGCCTCGCGACTGCCGCGTCTGTCGCGCATTCATCCCTCCGCATTCGCGAAACTGAACAACGCATCCAGGATACCGTGGCTTTCTTCAGAGCTATTGTCACCATCGGCCAGCAGAGTCGATATCGCGCGCGCAAGCTTATTCGCGCACTGCAAGGGGGCTGGTATGTTCACGGATTGACCATCGAAGATCTGGCCGATCGTGCTTGCAAAGAAGACAGGTGGTGGAAATTGATGACTTGGCGGAATTGAAACGAGTTTTTTTTTATTTATTCGCCGATGTATCTTTTCGTTTTCAATCTTACGAATCCAATAGTCAATTTTCTTTTTTTTTTTTTTCTTTTCTTTTTCAACGCATCATCATTAAAGAAGCGATTCATGCAACTATCCATTCTCATGCCATCATCGGCAAAACGTCATCGGAAAGGCCAGATGAAAGAGTTCTAACCATTCTGCCATGCAACTCAACTGGTCCTTTTTTTTTTTTGTCCTGATTCGGATTCGCGATGGGAAAGAAATTTGCAGGGAAAAAAAAAAATTTCGACTACAAACTCCGTTTATATATTAGCACACCCTTGTACAACTGAAGAATTGAAGTTCCGCGCACCGACAGACACGAAATCGGTCGACTGCGTCTTGGTGTTCCCTGCTCGCGGGCGTGACCGGGTTGCGCCTCCAAAAGAGCGGATATCTCCTAAAGCCTCCAAATGAGTGACCGACCAAGAAAAACTTTGCTGTTTGCCGCCATCGCAGCGGCACACCCAATTTGTTAACGAAAATATGACCGCAACGGCGGCACCCACGAGCGTCGCGAGCTTCGCGAGCTTTGCGAGCCGCGCGATCCACGCCGACGACAGCCTATGCGCCGGCCGAGACGTCGCTCCTGCACTCAACGTCACAACTACCTTCTTCCAGCCGGATCCCGACGGCCTTGACGACAATGATGCCGATGCCAACGCCAACGCCAACCACCACCGTCTCAAGCAACATCTGTACAGCAGAGTCTCGCAGGCCACCCCCGAGCGTGTGGAAATGGTTCTGAGCGCCCTGTGCGGCGGTCATGCCGTTACTTACAGCAGTGGCCAAGGGGCTGCTTATGCCGCAACTATGCTATTAAGTCCGAAGCGGGTTGCGATTCGTCGAGGATTCAATGGAATCCGACGGGCCTTCACTCTCTACAAACCCGATATCGTCAGTAGCTGTTATCTTTCAATCTATCTGACGAAACCTAATTTTTTTTTTTTTCCTTCTTCTTTGGGGCTAGCCCATAATCGACATTGATGACGAGCTAGCCGAGGGTGATCTTGTCTGGCTGGAGACCCCGCTGAATCCCACCGGCGAAGTTCTCGACATCACGTCATACGCAGCTCGCGCGCATTCTGTTGGCGCAAAGCTGGCAGTGGACGGCACTTTTGCTCCTCCGCCGCTGTCATTCCCTATCGACCTGGGTACGTATTTTTTTTTTTTTTTGGAAATTGCCGGGTTTCTGCAGACTGATTGTTTGGTCAGGCGCTGATGTCGTGCTGTATTCCGCCACGAAATGTTTGGGTGGGCATTCGGATCTCCTCGGTGGAGTCCTGGTTGTCAGGACTCCCGAAGACGTCGAGAAGCTTTTGCCGTTGCGCACTTGCCTTGGTCTTATGATGGGTTCGATGGAGTCTTGGCTGCTGCTTCGTTCATTGCGGTATTACAACTTTGTCCAATGCAATGTTGCACGCGGTAAACATCTTGCAACATGCAGAACGTTGAAAATCAGAATGGAGCAGCAATCAAAGTCAACTGTCGAATTAGTCCAGTGGCTGAACGGCGCGTCCAACGGGAAAGCGTTCGACGGTATTCCTGCAAACGCGATCCGCTCCGTTCATCATTCGAGCCTTCAAGTTGCTGACTGGGACATTGCCCGTCAAATGGCGGGCGGTCATGGAACAACTTTTGCGGTCATACTTGAAACCAGATATGCGGCAGAACGTCTGGCTCACAGGCTGCAGTTATTTTATGCAGCCACTTCTCTTGGCGGCGTAGAATCTTTGGCAGAATGGAGGCATTTTTGGGACAAGAACGTAGATGACCGGTTGGTTAGACTGAGTATTGGTTTGGAGGATGTGTGCGACTTGAAGGAAGATCTTAGACAGGCGCTGCAAGGTTTATTTTCTACTTAGGGGGTGCAGTTAGCTGTGCTTTCGGACTGTTTATTTCGTTGCCTTGTTCTCAGAATATATTTTACAGAAGACCCCTTTTTTTGTTGTTAGATCCACCTTCTTGTTCACCAATCCCCACCTTCCACAACTGTCGCGGTAATTAACCGCCGGCTGATCGCACTTCCTTCTCATCCAACAAGCAAACACGTGCGTTGTGATTTTCCCGTGCTGCCAGAGATTTGTGCGATGCCAGATCTGTCGCTTCACAATTATCTTGACAAATCCCACCAAAGTTTTGCCACCACAAACAGAGCTACGGCGACACTGCCGTCGCAGGGCCAAAGCGTCGCTGCTATCGGCACCACCCAATGCGCGCACGAACCTATGAATGCGCACGATCTCTCGGTGCCCGCACCGTCCGCCTGGAACCGGCAGCTACGGCCGCATGGAAAACCAGAGCTGGCCAAGCATTGCTGCAAATCCTCTTGCAGCCAAAAAAAAAACAAACGAATCATGTCACAGACGCTGAAAGCAAAGAAGAGCAAAGCGCCTTCCTTTGTTGCTTTAAAAACGCATCCCGTGTCTTTTTTATTACTTGGCCGCCGGATACGATCCCTCGTCAAGCACTGTGGCAACGAACTTGTCGACTTTGTCCAGATCCTGGCGCGCCATTTCCGAAATCATCAACAGCTTTTTCACGCCAATCGACGGCTGCTGGTCCTTCCAGGCCTCTTTCAAGTGGGTCATAGCAGTGTACCTCTCAACATCGTTGAAGAGATTGATGTGCTTCGCAATGAACAAAGTCAGAAATCCAACCAAAACACAAGCAACACCCACAGTTATGACGGTTTCAATCGACTTCAAGTTTTGAATTGATGGGACATAAATGTCCGCGTTGAATGCCTCCGTAAGGTCCATCTCCTGCAAAACGTTCCTGTGCGTCGTTGTTGCAACAATCAACAAGCGATGACCCTTTGGTGGCTGCTTCTTCAAAAGAACCAGAAGCGTTTGCAAGACACTGTTTGAAAACCGGGGACCAATCGACACCCAGTCTTTCCGTCCAATGCCGAAAAGTCAGAAATATAACACAATCACAGCGAAGTAACACACCGAGCAGTCGTTCAATGCAATCTACAACAACAACAGACAGTGGCGACTTGTAGGCGTCCTCAAACACTTTGGCTATTGCAGCCATCTTCGCATTCTCAGAGAATCCGACCATTGTGTCCGGAGAAATCAGTTTGATGAAAGGAAAATCGCTGGCTGTGGCAATACTTGCAGCCAACGCAGTTTTCCCGCTTCCGCTCGGCCCGTGCAAAAGAACGCTCACCAGTGGAGTTCGATCGCTGTTTCTCACTTGCTCCACGAAGAGTTGTCCGTCGGAAAGTATGCGCTGCAAAGTCAACGGCGTCACAGGAGGAAGCACTCCAAGCGCATTTTACCTCCACATGCTCTCCGAAATTAATGATTCCGTTGGAAACACATCGTTGCAACTCTGCTTCCGCGACACCGAATGATGGGCGGACTTCATCCAAAGCCCCAATGAAATCTTCCCGGCCGACTTTAACCTTTTCATAATCGTCCGAAACGCCAGCAACAGTGCCCACTTTGATGTGCCGGTTGAATGACCACGAAGTTGCAGCCTTGATGAGGCCTAATGGTTGGCTCAGTGCTGGAAAATAGGGATTGAAATAAATCAAGTCGTACCAGCAATTTCTGCACCAGAAAAGTTCTTGGTCAAGCTCGCAAGTTCGTTAATGTCGACGTCATTCTCCAATAAATTGTTTTTCCTCATCTACAATTCTCATTACAAAAAGAAAGCGCAACAGTGTTGCTTTGCCAAACCTTGGATGTGTGAACGTTCAAAATTTGCACTCTCCCCGCTTCATCCGGCAAGGATATTTCCATTTTGATTTCCATTCGTCCCGGCCGCAACAATGCTTCGTCAATCATGTCGAGCCGGTTCGTCATTCCAATGACCAGAATATTATTCAGCGGTTCAACACCATCCATTTTGCTGAGAAGCTGGTTGACGACACTGTCGCCGACTCCAGTGCCATCATTCTTTGCACCACGCTGCTTGCAAATAGCATCCAACTCATCAAAAATGATGATGTGCAGCGAAGATTCTTCGCCTCTGGCTTTGTATTCCGCTTCAGCATCCGCGAAAAGTTTTCGAATGTTTTCTTCAGATGCACCAACGTATTTGTTCAAAATTTCCGGACCATTCACTATTTTCGGCTCCCTCGCGTTCAGCATCTTACCAATCTGCCGTGCAATTAACGTTTTGCCCGTTCCCGGAGGACTGCACACGCGATGTAAGCGAAATCTCGTCATGTTTGGTGGATGGCATACCCGAAGAGAATCATGCCCTTCACGTGTTGAATTCCGAGCTTTTCAACAATGTGTGGGGGGAAAATACGAGACGCGAACGCTCGGCGAAATATTTGGCTGAACTCTTTATCCAGTCCTCCAATCCCCATATCCTCGAACTTGAAGTTTGGCTGGATCAACAGCTGAGTGTGACTGCGCGTTGAAGGTGGTGAACAACAGCACAATCGACTATAGCACAAATAATAAAAAAACAAACCTTTTTGATCCTCCTTTGAGTTTGACCGACGAATCCGCGGCTTTCGTCAAGTTGATCACAGTCTGATCCATTAGTATGCCGCGAAATCCTTGACCTGCCCTCCCCCCCCAAAAAAATTTGAGTTTGCCATCGGGACAAAAATCAAGATCGAACCATTCGACTGCGGCAGCGAGTTCGCAGCACCTCCTTGAAGCGTCCGGAAATCCACGGTGTCCACAGAAATAACTGCTCCTTGGAGATTATACCCGTGGTAATCAAAGATTATTTTCTGCCCGACTGAAAGCATCAATCCAGAGAAAGACTGCGCCAAGATGTTATCAGTGCGCCGAAGAAAAAAAACTACCCACTTGAATCAATGCCTTCGTAATGTCGCCCCCGTCGAATGTTTCGTCCGACGCAACCCCCTTTCGAATGTATGAAATCTAAACCCGTGTTCTTCGCTATGAGGATTCGACACACGACGTTTTCAACGTGACGTACCTGAAGATCAACCTTCGACAAGTAACAGTTGAAATCAGAGAAAGGATCATAGACGGCGACGTGCACATCCTGGTTCAACGAAAGCATCGCCCATTGCCGCTGAACGTTGGAGACTCCAATCTGACCCGAGGGCATGTCGGGTATCGGCCTGCGGAGAGCAACGTAATTCAAAACAAAAGGGTCATAGACAACCAGACCGCACACTCACTTGATGGTAAACACAAACTGCTTCTCGACAATGATGTACTTGATTTGCGGGTTGAAATCGCGCGCGCTGACGATGGCGCAGTTCGTAAGCGCAAGCTCATTCCCGGGAGTTTTGGTCACGATCATTTTTTTTTTGTGCTTCTCGAACAAATTAAGGGCGTCTTAAACCAGAAGTTGCCGCCTGCTTCCCAAACAAACTTCCACGACTGTCACAACAGAATGTGCCAAAAATCAGCCACACAACTTCCTGATCCCTTTGCCAATCCAGGCTTCAATGCCAATGACTATACAACTGTAAGCTGTCAAGATTCCATGTTTGGTGAGTGGAAGCTTGGCACAATTTTTCCAAACAAAACTGCACTTCTTGGAAATTTTCCCTACAAAGGGAACACAGAGCAATTTATTTTCCTTACCTTTTTTTCCACTGTGCTAAATAGGAAGACCATCAAGCATGACTATGACAAGCTTGAAGTGAACATACAGCAGGACACCTTCTAATGCCTGGGCCATGGTTGAAGGCACAACCTCAACTCCCTGTGATATCAAGCTTACATGAGCACAAGTTGTAAAGTTGATAACAATACAGCTTGGATTGGCAGGGGATTAGGAAATATAAGCTTACTGACATAGAGACAAAACTACTCTGTACTCAGAAAAGGAGGATGCTGTGGATATGTTGGTGCAAAATGAACTTGGGCAACAGCCTAATTATATTTATAGTATGTCAGGATCAGCTGGCAGACTGATCCAGTGGTATCCAGCATCCAGCAAGTATGTGGCAGGCAACCAGTAAAAATACCTGGCATCCAGCACTACCTGGCAAAGTATCTGGCACTCATCTGGCATCTGGCAGATTATCTGGTATCCTATCCTGTATGAGGCTATATCTGGCTATTTTCGTTTTTTTGTTTCTCACAGCTTTCAAGTTCCCACACAAGCTCTTGATCCCTTGAACCCACCTCAACACATGATGTTGTTGGTTCCCCAAGTTGTCAGATTTGGGATAGGAAGACTTTTTATTTTGTGATCTGTTGTCCTCTCTCAGAAACTGCCCACCTCATATACTTTTTCTCCAAACCCCCATGTGATTGTGCCTCCCAAATTTATTTCAAGTTCAAAATGATGCAATACTGATACCAGTGAAAAATCACAGAAATTTCTGATATGGCAGATTTTTTCTGATTACAGAAATCACTCTGAAAACTATAAATGGGGACACAATCCTCTCCAGTTCATCATTCCGAAAATCCCCTTTTTAAGGCCAACTACAAATACTTTCCTACTAAACACATCTATACAACATAGTAAATACTTCAAGCCAGCATTCCACCATATTTTGAGAAATCTATCAAGTCAATCTGCCACTGATCATTTACTGAAAGCACATATCTTAGCAAAAGATGTTTGCTGGCAAAATTCCTTATGTAGCTCATAATCTTCTTGTTTTCCCAAAAACTCATTTATTTGACACAATGGTATTTCTTTGTTCAATTTCAAATAAAGGTTTTGGCTGACATAAATCCTGTTTTTGGATTGTAGTAAAGCTCCTTTAGTTTCTCCATTCTATAAAACAGTTGGAAGTGTTTTGTAACCACTTCTTAACCTTTTATCATTAAATAACTTCATACCATTCCATTCTATTCTAATGAGAACAAACACATTTGGTTATTTTTTACTTGAAATCCTTTGTTTTCAAACAATTTGCTGCTGTCTTCTTGGAGTGCTGTTTCATATCCTTTGTAATTTTGTTTTACTTTTGGTTAACACTTTTTGAACATAAACTTATCTTTACTGCCAGAACAATAATACATCTTGCTGGCCAATGAAATGATACAGTCACCTTCATACTATTGTTTGAAAAGCCCTGGCTGGTGTTCTACTATCAAAGTTTATATGCTCAGGAGTATCATATCTTCCCAACCAAAAATGCTTATTTGTCATAAACTTGCCTTTCAAAGTTTAAATATTGGGGGCATCTCTTCAAAATATGAATTCAAATGGTCTGTAACTTGAATATCACATTCTATCAATCCAAAAAACAACACTTTTAATACATTGTCAATTATGGTATCATAAACTTCAACAATGAATGTCATTCCATTGATGCTCATGTCCCATTTGATCTATAAACATGTTAAAATAAACTTCAATTTTGTCCAAGTCTTCCATGTCAACACCCTTATATTGCTTTGAAGCTTTAAATTTGTGGTAATCTTCAAACAGTGCTTTCAAACACTTTGCCAACCTATTTAGTCTGACATTTGGATTGATAAAATGAGCCAGGAAACACCATAAACATATATTATTTGGACAAAAGACATAATGCTCTTACTGTTTTTAATGAACTCTGGGAGGTTTATTGATGAGCCAATAGGTGTCAGGTATTGGAGTTGTAAGTATAACATATCATACATAGATACTTTGAATTACCCATTTGGAATTTGGATGTTTCAATTTTTCTATAATATTGTTATCAGTCAATCCTACTAAAACTTCATCAATTGATGTATTTATCATTGATAGTTTAAATTAAAGAATGATGTGTTATCACTTGGATAAAATTTGGTGGTTTCATCAGTTTCAACATTTTGCAAAATATATCCTAACTTAATATTTAACCAGTATCAAAGTTGCTGCTTGTGATTATTTTCGATTAATTTAAGCTTTATATCTTCAGCATTGATGAATAAATGTCTAGTCCATTTAATTTGTTTGTATGGATGCTTCTTAATATGATAACGACTGAACAGCCGCTTTGCCTGGGCAAGTCTTTTGATTTGATCTTGTTGTAGATCTGTTTGTTCAAAATATGATTTAGTTCCCTCGAATCCACTTGTAATGCCTCTTAGATATTTTCGAAATACAAGTTAATTTTTTTGATAGCATCCATTACTTTTGAACGAATTTAGCAGAGAATGTCCAACAAAAAAAAACGGTATTATAAGCTCTCTTATCTACACTACTTGTGTTCAGGTTTAACAGCTGCGGGTCTTTTTGCGCCTTGGCAGATGGTCAAGTGCAAGTGCGATATGAACTTTGTTGAACATTTCAATTTATCGGCGCCCAGGCCATCTTCCCCCGCTTGAATTTCGACACCGCCGAGCTGCATTCTCGGGCTCTTAACGTCGCGAAGTGGATGGCCATGTGGACCCAACCTGAATTGCAGGGTACAGGCATTTTCAGTCCTTAAACAGATAACCCTCCACTCTAAATCCAGCTTTGCTTCTCGCAGGCGTTTGTGCCCGTCCTTTCACTTCTAAGCTTCAAACAGGCAGTGTTGCCTTCGAGCTCTTTTCAAGCCTTTTCTGGTATTCGCAGCTTTTATCCCTCGATGCCGTTGCAGCTCAGCCTTCTACTTCTTCAGAATCTTTCAAAACTTTGGCGATCCCTGGGATAATCATTTTAGTATTTGGTTTCGTGCTTCTTTTGATCATTCTCGTATGTGGGACGAGAACAAAGGCAAAAGGTCGTTTTGCACTATATTCCTATTATTTGTCGGTGTTTATTTTGGCGGTCATTGGCAGTATCCTCATTGCAGTTGGGGTATCCCGATCTCAAAATACTTCTATGCAACCATTCTCCGTATCACCAAAATTAGTTCTGGCACACAACCTAATCATATTTCCATTGTACAACAAAACTATCGCTGGATACACCCAAGAAATCTTATATGCTAAGCTCATGCACATTGACGGATTTGCGGTTAATATTCAGCCTCCATTTTCTGTATATTTGCCCATGGTAGATACGATGTACGAAGCCGCTCGGCAGTTGGGAAATGATTTCAGCTTGTGCCTGTCGTTTGATATGACCTACAATTACACAGAATACGATGTAACATCCACAATAACGCGATATATGTCTCATCCAAATCAACTAATGATCAATCACAACGGAGTCAACAAGATTTTTGTCTCCACATTTCGAGGAGAAGCATACACCTTTGGGCACAACACGACTGAGGACGGGTGGAAAAATGGGATTATTCAGCCTTTGGCAAACAATGGAACACCTATCTACTTTGTCCCGAATTTTTGGGTTGACGCCAGCAACGATTTCTTCGAGAGCTACGATTACTTGGATGGAATATTCAGCTGGTGGTGTTATCCATCCAGGGGTTTCTCGACTAATGACATCTTTTCTGCTGTGTCGGCAAACGAAGGCAAAACATACATTGAGCCAATTACTCCCTGGTTTTACAAACACAACAGCGTCGGAAACTGGTATCAGGGCGACTACAATATAATTGACCAGTGGATGAATGTAATACAGCTCGATCCAGGAATGGTGGAACTGGTGACTTGGAATGACTTTTCAGAAGCGACATACATTGGCAGTTATTCAGCACCTGTGTTCGCAGACGCAGACGGTGTCAAGCGCAACGTTAGCGATCACGAAGCATTCGGGGTGCTCAGCTCGTTCTTCATTGACTGGTACAAGAAAGGCGCTCAACCGGAGATTATCGATGATGAAATCTTTTTCTGGTTCCGTCCGCATTCTTCATCTGCTGTGGCAACTAGCGATCCTCTTGGTCTGCCGAAGTGGCTGGACGGCCCATACACAGTGCCACTGCAGGACAGAATTTATGGCGTAGTGTTTCTGACGGACGACGCGACCGTCACGGTGCACTCCGGAAATGCGGTCGATACGGTGTTTGCAATGTCCAAGGGGTGGCACACGCTGCCGAATGTTACGTTCGTGGAGGGGCAGCAGGCCGTGAGTGTATCGCGGATGGGACGAGAGGTTAAAACGGTCGTCGCACGCGTGGCTGTGAATAACACAATCAGCCGGTACGACTTCAATGTGGTTGCGGCGTACGGATGAGGCACTGGATGGTTTGATTGTTGTTTGGGCAGAATGCAGTCTCTTTCCCCGCGCCAGCCACTGCGCGCCCTGTCTGCTCCCGAGCCGATGCCGACCAAGCCCGTCGCATAGTGTGGGCGGCCTGCGCTAGTTCTTGACTCGCAAGGACATGCCCGTGTTCTGTGCGGCGGTCCTGCTTATTGTCGTGCTTCCGTCGCTGTTCGCGGTACACACGTCAGTGCTAACTGCACACTATCAAAATATTGAATATTGTCCGCAGGCTCCCATTCGTAACCGCCAGAGTGTCTGCTGCAGTTGCCCCAATCTTCGCTTGGCTTTGGGCGGCGTCCCTGATTCATTTGTTCAACACCTCGCTGACGGATCCAGGCTACCTGCCCTTAGATGTTGTACCCCTGAACCCGCTTCGGGATCCCCATATCCTGCCACAATCCTCGCGGCAACTGGCATGTGCTTTGACCAGCAGCGGATTGTCTCTGGATCTTCCAGAGAACTATCCGTTCATACGCGTCGATTCAGCGGATGGACCTCTCATGGACACTGTTCCTCGACGCGTAGTTTACCAAGATTCGCTGCCTGTTTCCATTCGCGACGTTAGCGTGAAAGTCAAGTATTGCTTTACCTGCCAGATCTGGCGACCGCCGCGCGCATCCCATTGCAGTTCCTGCGATCGCTGCGTCGAAGTACATGACCACCATTGTCCGTGGACTGCGACTTGTATTGGAAAGCACAGCTATAAGCATTTTTATTCCTTTATTCTCTCCACATGGATGCTTACCGAGGTTGTGTGCTCTTTTGGAATAGTGCAAATCATGATCATAGCACGCGATGTTGGTGGTAGCCTGCAAGCTGTGGAATTCAATCCAGCAGTTGCAATTGTCGTCGTGATGACAGCATGTTTTCGTTGACTCTTGGCGGCATGTCAATTTACCACAGCATGCTTTGCATGAAAAACATCACCACTCACGAAGATGTGATAAATACTTGTATGCTATGGCTGTCCTTGACTGATTTTCGGATTCGACGAAGATACCAGCCAGGAGATGAATCAGACGATGAAACTTCGCGAGGAACACGTCTTCGGCGTCGCCGCAACCGAAGATGCCCGTCATCTTCTGCAAGCCCTTTTGATCGTGGTTCTTGGTGGCGCAACTTTGCCTGGGTACTTTGCCGGCCAACAGCGCGCACGCAGGATCCGCAGAATCGGTTAAAAACTTATTTGCACATTCGTGACCGGACTCGTGCTGAAGATGCGGCTGTAGTTGCGTCACCTGCGAACACTTCAAAATGGCGTTTCGATGTTTCCGGGCGCCCCCCAGCGCCAGAGACAGGCTAATGTTAGGTATGCTGAAGAAGCCGTAGCAGCGCTAAAATTTATCTGTTGGAAGCGCTGAATCCTGGCTAGCAAAGTTGGTTTCAAATAAACCCCTAAATATTTACACTTCTTCGACCACGCGGCTTGCGCTTGAACGAACGCTACCGATCCCTTGTGCACGGGTTCGGCCTTCGGATGGCCGTGGTTCCGTGTGGTCGCAAGGAAACATTTCCAATTATGCTTGAAGTCGTCCTGACAGGCAGTTCTTGATTCGTGCCAAATAATTGTCATGTCTCTACAGCCTTTTCAGCATCACCTTCCTTCGTTGTACTTTCGGGACGCAGTTTTAGCGCCTGCTTATCCAGGGCGGCAATCATGGCTAGCAGGCAGATATTTCCTAATGAACATTCCGTTCTCCAACGAATGCAGCTTATCAGGTGGAAGCTTGGCGCCGATGCTTTGCGAACTTGCTCTACATCCTTTGAGTCCGGAGGAACTTGAAAATGCTCTGGCAGCACACGATAAGCAGGGAATTTTTTCTGCGATGGTGAAGGAAACCTCAAGAGCAGCGCAAGAATTTTTGAAAAAATGCTGCTCTGGGCCCGTTTAAATAATATCGCTTAAATGAAATTAACATATCCGAATGTGATTTGGTTCAAATAGTTCGCGGGTGACTGTTCTGATTGGGTGCCCATTGTGTGAATTCAAAAAAAAGTCACACGAATGATTCTCACCGAAAGTCTCATCCTGTCTAAAGCAAAAGGATTTTCAAGAACTGCAGCTTCAAGAGATACATGTTTGAATTTTGCTTTGTTGTGTTCTGGTAATCTGACAGCAAAAATTGGAAACAGCACAAATCCGCTCTATCAATCTATGGGGTCAGGTTTAAACCGCGTTTTTCAGGATAGCCTTTATTGATGCTATTTTGTCACAGAATCTTTCGGATGTATCATGCCTTGCAAGGCTTCCTTTTTTGGAAGTTGTTTCTCTTCCAGTGAATCGCATATCCGATCTATCTGCGTTTGCACACCTGCATAAGTAATGCCATTTGTCGCGAAAAATTGCCAAGCTCACCTTATTCCACAGTTTATCGGAGTTGTACCTCAGAAAAAATGAGATCTCTGATCCTCGACAATTATTTCATCTTGCGTCTCTCCCCAGACTCAAAAATCTCTGGATTGCGGACAATCCCGTCTGCAACATAATACCAAATTACCGTCTCACGATGATTCGACTGTTCCCTCAGCTGGAAAAGTTGGATGATCGAGAAATTAGTGACAGAGAGCGACGCGATGCTGCTAGACTGTCAATTGACGCTTCCAGAGGGGCGCAATCAGCATCTGACGAAAATCATGGCGATATTGGTGTATCTACGAGCCCCATGAAGAGAAGTCCTTCGGTAGATCTACCGCCGGCGCAAGTCCGATCACGGCCCGAGACAAAATTCGTCGAATTTGCAGATCCCCCAAAACAAATTAATCGCAATAGCATGCCCCCAGGTGCCCAAAAACAACGTCCACAGGAACCTACTAGCTCTGATGAAGAGGATCTGCGCTTGCAGCTTGAGCTTCTTAGATTGCAACGACAGCGTCGACGAGCAACGTCAACTGGACTGCCTGTCTCTAATAATCAGTCTCAGTTTTCACCACCGCGAATCAATCCGGATGAGCGCCCATTGACCCCGGCAAGAATGCCAATCTACTCCAGCAACTTTGGTGATGATGACGAGCACCTGATAGGGCAGGGCGTTATAGGCACGCGACGCGAGCAACGATTGCAGAAACCGGGCATGACAGGACCCAGCTACGACAGCAAAATTCTGCGCGACAAGCAGTTCCAAGACCACCTGGCGGGAGCCGGACGAGTGGTGGAGCGGCCGGTCGTTTCGGACGTCGACAATCGCTTCCGTAGCGTTGCGGCTGGCAGTACTGCCAACGGTGGCGGAGGTGGACGCGCCACGCTCGCGGGCACAGGGGCAGTGGTGCGCGACGCCGCGGCTGCGCGTACGGACTTCCGCATGCGCGACTCGGAGTGGACTAGCGCACGCGGACACCTCTCCGGTGCCGGCGTGCACGTGGCAGCTGGCGCGACGGCTGCTGTGGGTGCGGGCGATGGAGACGTGGACTTTCGTATCAGGACCGTGGACTACCGCCCACGCGGTGAGCAGCATCTTGTCGGCGCGATGATGGCCGTCGAAGACCGCGTCGACGTGCCCAACGCGCGCATTGCCGCCGCCGACAGGCACGCGCCAAACCAGCATGTCGTAGGGTCTGGTGTAAGGGTTGTCGATGACGATGACTTGGAATTTCAGGTGGTGGAGGTGCTCGACACTGCACGCCGACACCAGCGGGTAGAAGACTCTGAAGTGACGGTGAAGGCGCGAAAGCCTGCAGCGGTTGCTCCAGTCGCAGTGCTGTCAAAGCAAAACGGTATGTTGACAGCGATTCTTGGGGTCGTCAAGGAGCTCGACAGGCCGTCGCTGGAAGTTTTGAGTATGGAGTTGGCACGGTTGCTTGAACGTTGATAACAAAATTTTTTTTTTCGTAATCTCCATCATTCGACTTTCCCAATCGCTGCGAGTCGCTCCACAAGGGGTGGGTGAGAATAATGCCACGCGCTGTACCACGAGTCTGGGATTAAATTCCCAAGATTTTTCTTGTGCAACTTAATCAACCCGCTCTTAAGATCTTCGGCATAACCGAGTTTCTTCGCGTAGGCATCTGCTTGAAATTCATGCATGCGCGAAATCCAGTTGGTCAAAAACGATGTGATGCTGTCAATCGGCTGGTAAATATAGGAGAACAGCACGAGCCCAACAAGTACTGGCTGAGTGTCGAATCCGAAGGCGCGGTACATTGCCTTACTTTCGATGAAATGACTGAACGTATAAAACAGGCAGAAGAATTGCACTTGTAGGACCACCAGTTTAGACAAAATATGTGATTTCTGCCAATGTCCAAGTTCGTGGGCAAGAACAGCAAGAATCTCTTGGTGAGTTTGTTGGTTTAGCAGAGTGTCGAACAGAACGATGCGCTTGTCCTGGGTTCCAACACAGTCAGTCCGCAATTACCGTCCAACCTTACCTTAAACAATCCAGTGAAATAAGCGTTTGAATGAGAGCTGCGCTTGCTGCCGTCAATCACAAATACTTTGGTCAAAGGAAAGTTGACTTTTGCAGCCAGCGCAGATATCATGGTTTTTAACTCTCCTTCCTCCAACGGAGTAAATTTGTTGAAGAGCGGCGCAATAACAGTTGGAAACAGCAAAATCATAATCACTTGAAAAACAAGGCTTGGTGCTCCGTTAATCTTCATAGAGGAAAGAATGGAAAATTGACCCACATGAAACCTCCGACATATAGAAAGAAGTTTTTGCCGCCCCATTGGATGACCAATAAGATTCCAGCCACCAACGGCGCGATAATAACGCTTGTCAATAGAAGTTCCTTGACTTTGTCTGAAATAAAAAGGGGTAAAGTGGTCTTGTTGAATCCGAACTTTTCCTCGATCACGAAATTCTTGTACAACGAAAAGGGCCATGACAGTACCGTCGACACTGCAGTTGAAACGATTGCGAACACCACGGATTGAAGAATCTGCATAATTGCATAATGAATAAATCAAACATTCAAAACATCCTTCCCCAACCTCTCGATCTCCAGTTAGCCCGAGAGTCAAAAGAATATCACTCGAAACTTTCCAGAACGCCGGCATGATGTCCAAGAGAATTGTGATTGTTGCAACGACCTGGTTGAAGAAGTTTTGAACAAACTCGAATTCGCTCTTGGCAAGACCGTATCTACAGCTATGCATGAGCGCGAAAGGCGAATTGCACCGAAGCAATACTTTTTTGCCTGTTCGTGGTCCTCTTCCGAGATCTCCCCCTTCAGAACAGTCGGTACGCCCAGCTTGGGATTTGCAAGGCGCAGATGCTGTCTCAGCGCAAGGTACTGCTCGAAGAAGTAGATGGTCCACATTGTGGCGAGGACGGCGTTGCGGTAGGGAAACACATCTCCAAAGGGGTCGATGGCCATTTTTTTGAAACCAAAACTTCTTTCTCACAGAACTTGCGGTTTTGCCCACTCTTTACGCGGATCCGTGCGTCCGAAACCTTCCGCATAGTTGCCCTTAAGCTTGAAGAGCTGGCGGAAGTGCGGCTGTGGCAGAAGCATGTTTTGTTAGATTGGATGCATTGCGATCCAAAACCCGCCTTGCAATAGTATTGCCCTTCTAAACATGCAACGTTTCCGGGCTTGAGCTTTACTGAGCAGTGCTTGCATCGAAAACAGGTGGCGTGGAGCATTACGTTGTCATACATGATTTTCTCCATCGCAAAAACCTTGTGCCAATATTTTTGTTTAGCAATTGGCGTCAAGGACCTCGACTCACCTGCTTGGAACACACGGTGCAAAACTCTTTAGCAGGTGAGACGAAAGTTGCTGCCCTCAATTTTCGGGGTACAGTTGCAGCAGAAGTGGTGCGGACGTCGTCGTTGGCATTAGTCAGCCTCTCGACGGACAGACGTGTGCCGACCGTGGACTCCCATCTGTAATTTTCATTCCTGGTCGATAGTCTTTTCGGCATCGTGTCTTTGGAAATAGTGCCCGACTCTGTCAAACTTTCTTTCGTCTGACCCGAATAGGGGTCCTTCTGGCTAATGTCGGAAGCAACAGCGTTGGTCGGCCCATCAGAAAGTGACGATTTGGTATTCTGAGAATCCGGTCTGATATTGTCGCGACTTGTTCTGCTGTCGCGTTTCTCGAACCGATTGACATTGTCACTTGCGGCCGCAGCTTCAAAACTTCGCGCTATCGCGGACACCTTCGACTGGCGACTCGAGGATACGCGATGAGAGTCCAGTGACGTCGACGAATACTGTCCTAGGATTTCCGAAACCCTCCACACGCTGTTACGGTCAGACTGGTCGATCGCGGAACAGATCCTGCCGCTACCGAGTCGCTCGTCTGGCTGGTCATTTGCTGCTGGAAGGTCTCCATGTTCCGAGTCTTTCAGGAATGTCGAGTCGCGCAATTGGGCAGGAACAGCAGTGTCGCTTCTGGTGGAATTTTTGCTGGAAAGTTTCGCATCAGGGTTGTTTTCTTTAGATTCTTTTTCTGCGAAGCTGCTCGTCCTAGAAGCATGAAAATTTTCGTATTGCCTCTGGATAAGCCCTGGACCATGTTTTCTGCTGTTGTTGCTGACCGCGAAGCTCGGCCGTGCGGATGGCGTGTTGGAGGAATCGTTTTCAGCCTGCTCGAACAGTTGCATACGCGCCAGGATGCCCGGACTTGGTGGCTTTTTACGCGAAATAGTTGATGAGACCGATGCTCGAGCCACGGACATTGCAAACTATTAGCAGAAAATTTCTGTGAAGAACAAAAAAATTGACAAAACCGGCCCAAAAAGAAGGTAAAATCGGAAATATATCAAGAAAAAATGACACGTGAATCTGAACTCCATCTATGGCCATCCATCTTTTCTGCGTGTGATAGTCAAGTCAAAATACCGTGCGAAAGGAACCGGCAAAAAAATATTCCTTCTTCTTTTTATGGCTACTTACTTATATCACGTTTCAAGCACCTATTTGTGGTTGAATACGTGCCTCAAACAGCAGGTTTATTTCCGAACAAATATACTATCACACGATCAAAGCTCGTTCATCCCGAACATCAAACGAATTCAATCCCAAATCAAGCTAAAATACATCAACTTTTAGAAGTGAACGACATACAAAATCATCTTCGCCTTCTGCGGCAGGCATGAATATTGGCTGAACCTGGGCCTTTGAAGCCATTTCTGGTGATTGAGGGACTCATATTGGGTGATACCATTTGTGAGGACTGGTTGCTTCTGATTGGGCTTGAGGTCAAAATAAATATTGAGTTGAGAACTCCAGCCACTAGCTCAGCAAAACTTCTCCATTATCGTCTTAAGGTCTGCATCCACCTCGCCCTCCGCTTCACACACCTCGGTCAACCACTTCCAGCACCCAATCTTTGGTATCACGAGCCCCTTGCGTGCGTCAAACACAGACACGGTAATGGGCACCGCTCCAGCCTCTTCCTCGCGCGAAACACGCAATTTGACCCATTTATTATTCTCTGCAGACACATTGAGCGTTTTGCGCAATTCGGACGGAGTCGCGTCGACATCAGAGGCCGCATCTTGCAAAACGATGCAGTCTAACGCAAGGAATGAGATCCAAGAAGGATATCACCACTCACATGAGTCCTCAATCGCGTAATTTACGATCTCTTTAAGGTCCTCGACCTCATCGTCCTCTGGCTTATTGTCGATTTCCTTGTCATTACAAGCTTGCTCATCGCATTTTTCTGCTAAACATTCTGTTGCTCCACATTCTTCATTGGTGGAAGTAATATTCTCCTTGGAAGGTTTGTTTTCGGACTCGTCAGCGTCCTCTTCGTCCACGGGGTCGTAAACACTGGTCACGCCCATTTCCACAAGCTTCTTGCAGGCAGGAAACGCAGCTGCCATACTCTGCAGGCGGTGGCAAGCAAGAAAAGCGCCAGCTTCGGACCCGCTCACATGCCAGGCGAAGAATTCCTCAGTGTCCGGATAAATGCTGGGGCGCGTTGAAAGAATGCTAAAAAGCTGGAAACTCACCTTGCGTCAGTGTCTTCGGCACACAATTCCTCGGCAGCATTTGCAACGCATTCAGCAAGCGGGCTTGAATCGTTGTCGACCACTTTGGCACGCTTGACTTCGTCGTCACAGCAGTCGGTTTCCTCAACCAAACGAACCGCCGCAACGGCATCTGCATCTGTGGACACGGTGGAAGCCTTGCGTTTGAGCCGCACCGACACTTCGGCGGGAAGGGGTGCGGGAGTGTCCTCGGCAGGGACCGGGGCAGCGGCGTCGACACGGGCAGTGATGTCGGAAGTCTCGACGGTCATGGGAATTCAGAGTTATTCTGGTGGCTTCCGCGGAGAGAGCGGGCGCTTTTGAGGCCAAGGCCAGGATCGACCGGACGAGCCAAGCAGGATCCGGACAACACATTGCGTCACGCGTCAGTCGATCGATTGGTCCGCAGATGGCGCTGCATCACCACCAGATGCGACTCGAGCACCAGACAGTCCGCCGGCACGCCCGTGTCCGCCCACTCCAGCCGCCCCGTCTCCGCGAAGCCCCACGCGCGGTATATCCGCACTAGATGCTCCTGCAGATTCACCACCTCCACCTGCAGCAAGTCCCACCCCTGCCCCGGCGCTTGGTCGTCCAGCCACAAAGCATACTCCTGAACTACCTGGAACAGGTATTTGCCCATTCCGCGTCGCGTAACCGTCGGGTGCACCGCCAGCAGCGACATGCCGCAGTGCTTCGTTTGAGTCTCCACATATGACGACGTGGATGGATACAGCCGCACGGTGCCGCAGATCAGGCCGGCAGTGTTTTCGACGACTATGATAAAGTCTTTTTTGAGATATGTTTGCATACTTTCTGTGTTGACCCTGTCGTAGAACTTCGGGGCTTTGAAATAATGGGCATCTGTGTAGGCCTCGTTGATGAGAGAAACCAGCTGCGGGATGTCGTCGGGCGTAGCCAGGCGTGGCGGCAACAAGTCCGGCAGAGGGCGTGGAAGGAGAGCAGTCGCCGCGGGTAGCATCGGGAAGTCTTCACTCCTGTATCAATCGCAACCTGGAATACCGAGGCAAGGGAGGGGCGCCCACAACGAAAAAGAAAACGAGAAAATGGCGCCGCTTGCACAAGGCCCACCCAAGAACAGCGTCGTCGCACAACCCGCCAGCACCGACTCCAACACGCACCCTGGAAACAAGCACAAGAAGAACAAGGCGCCCCCATCCACCCATGCCACCGCCGTCGCCTCCACCGCCGCCTCCGCCGCAATCTCGCTCTCCGTCGACCAAGTGCTTTCGGTACGCTGCGCGCCTTTTTTCCGTCATTATATCCGTCTTCTCGCGCGTTAACATAAAATATCCAGCTACAACAAGCCTTCGCAACAATCTCCTCAACCTTCGCTGCTCTTTTGCCGGCGGCGGCTGCCAGTACAACCGGCAGTGCTCCATGCATTACTGGAGCACCCGCCGTAGCAGTCGCTCCGCAGTCGCCAGTCCACCCACAACCGCCGCAGCAAGAGCTGCCTACCGGAAAGAAAAACAAAAAGAAGGACCCGAACGCCCCGCACCGTGCACCATCTGGATACCATCTCTTTTTGGCAGACAAAAGCCGTGAAATCAAGCTTGAAAATGCCGAGCTTGAACAGAAAGATATCATGAGTCAGTGCGGAAAGGCATGGCGCGCGCTTAGTGACGATGAGAGAAAGGCATACGTCCATTTTGTAGTTTTTCCTGACAATTTCGGACACGAATAGGAATGGAACCAGCTTGCCCTTCCTGGACAACAAGAATACGCCACAAAGAAGGCCGAGTATAAGGCGGCGATACCGCCTGCATCATCGGTAGTCGCTGAAACTTCTGAGGGAGCGGGATCACCGTCAACAAGAAAGAAGCGCGCGAAGCGCGACCCGAGTCTGCCCAAGCTGCCTCTCAACGCATACGCGCTGTTTGCGCGCGACAGACACCCTGTGGTGAAAGGCGCCCACCCAGAGTTCAAAAGCACCGATGTTATGCGCGAGATTGGCGGCGAGTGGAAGGCGCTTGCCGGCGCTCCAAAGGCCATATACGAGCGCCAAGCGCGCGAGCTTAAGACCGACTACGTAGCGCAGCTTGCGGCAATAAAGGCTCTTCCTGCCGTCAATGAAGAGTCTATGGAAGAGAACGATGATGGACTTGCTGATAGGGAAGACAACGAGAGTGACAATCATGAAGACGACAGCAATGACAGTGAAGGCAAGCATATTACCGTGATCTGAAAGTTTAACACCCAATCCCCAGTTGCTCTTCCACCACCAACAAAGCCCAAAAAAATTGTGCACAATTCCCCTGAGAAGCTTGAAAAACCGAATGTAGCTAAACCAGCCAACCCAATGCCTGAAAATACTCCAGTCTCAAAGCAGAATCGTGCACTACCAATAAGCACTTCCTCTTCAAAAAAAACTCCAGTTGTTGTCGCAGAAAAGACACCAGTCCTCAAACAACCGTCCACTGACAAGGAGAAGGAAAAAACCAAGAAAAGAAAAAGCAACGGCGTCACTGATGTGGTGGCTGAGTCACCCGTTGTGGTATCTTCTGCCAAGAAGACCAAGACGGTTGTCGTGACGCAAATAATCAAAAAGAAAAAGGAAACCAAGACTGATGGCAGCACTGGGGCCAAGTAATTGCATTCCGCTCTAGCCATGCTGATTTCGATGAATTATTGATTTAAACGTAACTTTATTTTTTTCTCTTTTTTTTTTTGATCGTTTCCAAGGTTGATTGTTAAAATCAAATGATTTTTTCCCATTTTGGCAACTGGCTATTTACAGCTAGCTACATTCCGCAGGAGGCATCGATACCCATCCGACAGTTCAGCAATGTTGGCCTCATACAGTGAAGACCGTCGTCAGGGCTGCTGCGAAAACCAGCATAGTCAGCATTGGTACAGTGACGAGTTCGAATCTAAGTGGAATGGGCACAAACTCGGCGGGTGTCGCGAGCTGCACAGTACATGGCTGCCCCTTGCAATCTACCTCTCCTCGCGCATATCTCATGGATTCGTGACTATGTCGATCGAGTTTTTCCTGTCAGCCAAGAAATGAAATTAAAAAGAAAAAAAAATGACTGGCCTCAAGGACCACCTTAACTCCACCTGCCGCGACGAGGAGACTCCGCTTTTGGACGACCGTGAAGGAGACGGCCCCATCCAAATCGCAACCTTCACTTCGACCTGGTTCTCTGACCTCTATCGGTCGTGGCAGTTCTATCTAGGGGCCTATTTGGGCGTGTGTACCAACTCCGGCATTCTCATCTCCATCTCGTCCGCCAGCCACCGCCACCTCGCACCATTCTTGTCGCTGCAGTTTGGTATCCTCCAAGCAGTTTTTGCTGTCCTGACAATCCTCGCCACATTTTGCTGTTGGGTTGTCAGCCGATGCCTTGTGGTACGCCCCAGAGTGCGTATGCCCCTGCTGTTTGTATGGAACGGCTTTCTCGCAGGCCTGTCCGTCAACTTCTTTGCAATCCTCGCATCCTGTATTGTGTGGCGCAAGGACCTTGCCTCATCCGCTGATCTTTTGGCGATGTTTCACGTGACGTACCTCGTGTTCTTACCGTTGGTGATCATCGCCGACATCGCCATCAGCTACATTCTTCTGCGGTTTCGTGACGGGGAGAAAACTAATGCGATGGGTCTCACGAAAGATCAGATGGCAGTGACCGGACCATTTGCTTCGATCTTTTCCACTTGGCCGCAGGCAAATGCATTCTTTTGGTGTTTGGTTTTTTTTTAGGACCTTTGCATTAAATGAAACAAAGATGTTTGATATAGTCTTTATTTGTTACTTTTCAAGCAGCCGCCGATGAGGGGTGATTCTCTCCACCTAAAGCCTCCATGTCGTCAAAATCTTCTTTCGCAGCACCGTCGCACAAATCATTGACTTCCACTTGATGAACGTCCGCAGTAGGCGAGGTCTGATGCTGTGGGCCTGGACTCTGCAGAGCAGGCGAGCTCTGCTCGACGCCTCCACGAACCAGCGCTCCGCCGCAATGCACGCCCGACACACATGCTGACACAGATTCGCGGACAACCCGGCACACTTTTGCTATCGCGTTGGTCTCGATCCGTCGACCGTTGCGCCAACGTCGTCCGCTGCCGCTCGTGACCTCCAGAAATTCGATTGTTGTCAGCTTGAGGATGATCAGCCGCACGTGGAACTGCAGAAGCGAAAACACGGTGCCTGATACCGTCAATGCTATTCCTGTGTACACCACAATAGTCCCAAGAATCACGTCGCTGTACGTAGATGTGATTTCGGGCCAATGGAGACGCGCAGACGCTATTTTGAATATTCAGCCGCAATAAATTATGGGTAGCCATATGATGTACCGGTTGTGTCCCACTCATCTCTGCTGTAAAAATAGAGCCACACAGAGTATCCACCCACTGCGCCAAACCCAGTTGATAGAACCCACGCTAGAGTCACTGCCGTGAAAAACGTTCGATAATTGGCTTTCCCGATGCAGCAGCTGAGGTACGGGCAGTGATGATCGAAGCCAGCAACGCACTTGTTGCAAGGTTTGCAGTGCTTTGTATCAGCATCGACTATAACATTGCACACGCCACATAGCAAAGTATCGCGATCTATCACTGGGAACCCAACTGTCTTCACATAATGGAGATTTCGTTGAGTTCCACTGCTGACGACTTTACTGTCCTGAGGATCAATTGTCATGGTATATAATGTAGCCACTAGTTGCGATGAGGCTAGTATTACTGATAAAGAGAGAACGACAACCTGATAAGGTGTGGGTATAAAGTACACCAAAAATCCCCAAAATCCAGAACCGAGAAGAAGCCACGAAAACCATTGCACAAGCATAAGCACTGTATAATTATTTATAAGAGGTGGAAGCTGGCTCAATGGTCTCTGTGCTCACCATGTACGGGCGATTCCCAACCGTCCCGTCTGTACCACGCGTTGAAGAGCTCTGGATCAAACGACGCGCTTCCATAAAACTGATCTTGAGATATAACGATAATTGGCATTTTCATTTCTTTTCGCAGCTCCGCGCGTTCTCGTCGAGTTTTCGTTGCACCACGCAGCAGGCGCGTTGGGGACTCCACGGCAGGACTAACCGCCTGTGGGCTGCCAAGCCCGCTGTCCGCCAGAGTATGTGGAATGATCACTGACGCAAACTCAGGCCTCCACGCGTACTTGTTGATGGTCTTGGTCGGATCGACGTCGGCGGGCTCCTTCACCGCGTCCAGAACGTCTGACCGTATCGCCACGGAGCTGTCGCAGGTATGCGCGGGAGACATTGTGCCACTGTAAGACCGCCGGGTCCGGCGCTGGAACGCGTCCACGGCGAGGATGTCCGCGCCATCGTCGTCGTCGTCGTCGTCCATGTCGTCCGCCGCCGCGGAAAACAGCGTCGCGCGCGAGTCGCGCACCGCGTGGCCCACCGAGCGCGCTAGGACGTGCTTCCTCGCTCGCTCTGCTTCCGCCGCCGCCGCTGCCGCGTCCATGCGCGGGCCGCAGCTCTGCGAGCGCGCGAACGCTGGCATTGGGGTTTCCTGACAATTTGTTTCGCGGCGGAAAATCTTTGCCACTTAGTTTCGGTAACTTTGTCTCCAGCCGCACAGTTGAATAGTCTTTTCGTTCTTGATTCGCTTGCTGCCAAAAACACTTATACTATTGGTCTGCCAATTACTCCTTTGAGTAGACATACAGAGGATACTTAGGATACTTAGGCTTCCCAGTCTTCGACGTCAATCTTAACAAATTCGAGACCCTTCGAGGTTCTGACCCATTCAATTCTCCACACATTCACTTGTAACAAAGAATTTCGAAGAGTGGAACATCTGAAGGCTCCCTCAGCCCCCGTAACAGGCTTGTGTACTCAAATATCTGCAAGAAACCAAGCCTGATCTTATGCAAAACTTGAGAGACTGATTTGGCTGAACGACACGGAGTGTTTTGCCAACCTTGCGAAACAGTGATCAACTTCCCAACTCTGCAAGGCTGTTTATATGCAAACGGATGCACTGGCATAGAATTGTTGATTATATTTTCCCGATTCGCCGATAGTTTTCACATTTTCACACAACTGGTATGAATGGGAAGGCAGATAATTTTGAGGTGAGGAAACTGCAGCGAAAGAATCCAATCTCACAAGAAATCTTATCTCAAACACAAGCGAGAATGAATAACGTATGAACAGCATCAACAGAGTTTTCATTTTGCGATTATCCACGGCCAAAAATCGACGGAACGAAAAAAAAAAAATTTGAAATAACAGACGACGACAGATAAATATCACCGCTTTTGATCTTCGTCCCAGGAAGCCAGTGTTATTGACTCAAAACCTTCAAATGGGTTGACCGAAAGTGTGCACACTGGAGGCGTTAGATCATTCAAATTGTTCTTGTTGTGCATAACTTCATCGCGTTCAAAATCAAAGCTCGGTCCATCGACAACGCTATCCTGAATATTTCTAAAATTGGCCACTGACTCGCTGAGATCTGCGAAAGTCTTCGGAATGATAGGAGGAGTTTGATTCCTCAGAAGTGCCCAGTTCACGTCTTTAAAAAACGCCTCCCTTTTAACGTCAGATGCCCCCATCCCGCTGCCAAGCCTCTTTGTTTCATCTTTTATCAATAACTTCATGATAAGATTCCTGCAATTGCTTGAAATTTCTTGAGGCTTATTGATAGCCCTTTCGCCATCTTTAGAGTTTTTCGAAAAGATTCCACGCGGCATTGCCGCCGCAGGAAATTCAAAGTCCTTATACATGACATTCGAGAATGTTTCGCGCTGATCACGGCCTTTGAAAGGCGTCGTTCCAAACTGAAAGAGGGTAGAAGTAAGTGAATACGATAGTCCCAACTGGAAAACCTGCCAGCATTTCATAAATGAGAATTCCGACGCTCCAAAAGTCCACTGCAGCCGTGTGTCCATTCCCTATGATAACCTCAGGTGCAATATACTCCTCAGTGCCCACAAACGAGTTTGTCCGAAATTCCGATGTCACAGATCGAGTATCCAAAACCAAGTCACTATCTTTGCCCATAATAAAGTTGAATACCCCAGACATCATTGGAGGCTTCCCAACACACGGTACTCCAGCTGTTCTCGATGGTGTCGATAAGTCAAAATCCGCCAGCATAATGTGGCCAGACTGACGTAGCATAATATCTATTTACAAAATTTAATTCACAGAATATGCAAGTCAGTTCTTACTTTCAGGCTTCAGATCCCTGTAAATGACGCCCAACAGATGCAAATACTCCAAAGCGGCAACAACTTCGGCAGCATAGAATCTAGCCTCATGCTCCAGTATGCACCTCCCTGGTCGCAATCGCAATGTTCTGGGTGCGGAAAAAATTGTATTCAATACAGCACCAACTCATAAATACCGAAACAATTCGCCGCCAGGACAGTATTCCATCACAAAGTATAAGTAATCTTCAGACTGAAAAGAGTGGTACAGCGTCACAATGAAGGGGTGATTTGCAGTGACAAGAATTTCTTGTTCAGCGAAAACACGCTTAATTTTGTTGCGCTTCACCATTTCCTTCTTCTGAAGAACTTTCATTGCGTAAAACTTCCGGTTTCTGTTGTGTTGCTGCAAATCGGTGGAAGTTCAAGGGTCGCGTAAACAAACGGGAAATGCACTTACAACAAGGAAGACACACCCAACAGCGCCCCTTCCAATCATTTTAATCCTTTGAAACTCGCTAGGTTGAACTTCAACCTCCCTGGTACGTATATTAGAAGCCGTGTATGTCCGGCTGATGCTGGTACCGATCGGTTGGCTGCTATTATATGGATCATTTGACACGCATGGCTTTGATGCACTTCTATCAAGAGCTACACAGGATTTTTCGGCAGCGGATGCATTAAGTTGTTTATGGTTTTGTTGCCTGTCAACAGCACTGTTTAATGCGCCGAAGGCTGGCGTATTTTGCAGCATGATGTTATTCTGTGCGGCCAAAAGCCTGAAGGGGCCTGGTTGATAAGCCTGGTCAATCTGCGAGTATGGTGGCGGAAGCGAAGACACCACTGGCTGCTGCTCGCTCAGCAGTGGTAGGGATGCATCAATCGGCCAGCAGCAGAGGGGACAGCTGAATGAGACATTGTCACCCACACTCACGCAGACACACTCGATAAGTGACTCACACTGGCGCCGGCAGGGCCCGCAGACGCAAGTAGCAGTCCAGGTGCAGTGAGAGCCCGCAGCAGCCGGGACTGGCCAGCGGTACGCCTCCGTGCAGTTCCATTGGCGCGTGGCACAGGGCGCAGTCGGCGATCATTGAATTGTTGAAGTTCGCACAGATGAGTCGAACCTGTTGACCGATCCAACGCGAAAGATCAAAATCCATCGCGTTTATCGACTTTAGAGTACTGCCCGCTTTTCCACATTCGCTGGCCCCTTCTGTTCAGTAATGTTTGGAAGTGCCATTAGTACGTCCACTCTGTCTTCCAGAGATATCTCGGTGCCCCAACTTGAGTTCTCTCCCAAGATTAGGTACCGCTAAGTCAAACTACAGCACACATAGCGAGATTTGCTGAGCTGCTGCTGTTCCATCCAAATACCACCAGGCCGATTGTGTATCGTTGTTTGAACTAGAAAGTTGAGTTAAAAAAAATTTTTGATTTGATTTTCAACCAAACACCATCATGCGACAAAATTAAAGATACTTCTGCAGAATCCGTCGTGAAAAATCATTTTCCTCCTTTCTTTGCGCTCGCTGACTTACCGCCCGCCGCCGCTTTTCCTTGCGGCTGAGGGACAGGAGCCGCAGTCTTAGTTTGCGCTCCGGCGGTTTTCATCTTCTGCTGTTGCGGCGCCAGTGCAGCAGACTTTGAAGTGGGGGCTGCTGCTGCTTTCGTTGGTGATGACACCTTCGCTTGTTGCTGCGGCGTAGCTGGCTTTAGTTGCTGTGCTGGCGTGGCCGGTTTGGCCTGTTGCTGCTGCACAGCCGGCTTGATTGACGCGGCGGATTTAGGTAGTGCGGCTGCGGTGGCAGGCTTGGATGGGGCTGCAGGAGTTGTGGCCTTGCTTGGCGAAGCGACAGCTGAGGGTTTGCTTGGTGATGCTACTGTCGCAGGTTTCTGCTGCGGGGTGGCTGGTTTCGCAAGGTTCTGTTGAGCGGGCGTGGCCGGTTTGGTTGGGGATGCAGACTTCGGTGCTGTTTGTGCCAGCGCCGTTGCTGGCTTCTGCAGTGGTGTTGCAGGCTTTTGCGAAGCAGAATTCGCGGTAGGTTTCTGCATAGGAGTTGCCGGCTTCTGGAAAGGAGTTGCGGACTTCTGCATGGGAGTTGCTGGCTTGACCAGGGTTTGTTGTGGAGTGGCGGGCTTCAAAGCAGCAGCAGGGGTAGCAGACTTAGGAACCGCCGTTGTGGGCTTTGACGACGCGACTGTTGGCGAAATCTTGCTCGGGGAGGCAGGCTGCTGCTTTGGTGCAGCCGACGCGGGCTTAGATGCAGCCTGTTGCGGGATGGCTGGTTTGGTAGCTTGCTGCTGTGGTGTGGCAGGCTTCAATTGCTGCTTCGGGGTTGATGTGGCTGGCTTCAGCACGTTTTGAGCGGCAGCAGCGGGTGTGGCTGGCTTAGACATTTGCGAGAGAGCCTTGGTCGGAGATGCTGGCTTAGGCATAGCGGCTGCCGGTTTCGACACGGGTGCAGGTGCAGCGGTTGTTGGTTTAGCCGGTGCTGGCGCTGCAGACTTTTGGGCGGCATTTGACACCAGTGTAGGAGCAGCAGTCTTACTGGGTGAGACCGCACGTTGTTGTGAAGTGGAAGGCTTGGCTTGGACGTTAGCTGACGGAGCACGCTGCTGCGGAGTAGCAGGCTTCGCGTTGCTAGCGTGATGCTGCTGTGGAGTTGCGGGTCTGGAGTTGTTGTTCTGCAGTTGCGGCGCGACCGCAGCCTTGCGCGGGCCTGCGACAACCTTGGGCGGGACAGCAGGCACAGACGCGAAGTTGGACTCTGGGAACAGGAAGCCGAGGCTGAAGACCTCGCTGGTGCTGTTGTTGGGGCTGGGCAGCAGCCGCTGCGGCGACACGGCCGCCGTCGCGGGTTTGGAGACAGGCTTGGCGGCTGGCTTAGACGCCGCAGCCGTCGTGGGCTTGGCGGCCGGCGCTGCTGTGGCGGGCTTGGAAACGGGCTTGCCAACGGGCTTGGCGGCATTCTTCACGGGCGATTCAGCTGGGTGTGGGGACGCGCGCACCGGCGACGACTGTGCGGACGCCGTGCGCGAGCGGCACACGGGCGTTGCGGGCTTGCACTCGTCCACCCACTTCTGCGGCAGGTCGAACATGTTGCCCAGGATCGACTCGTCCTTCTTCAGTGCGGCAGTTGCTGGCTTGCTCGCCGCCTGTCTCGCGCCCGCCGCTGGTGTCGAAGGTTTCGAGGGCGCTTGCTGCTTCAACGCCTGCTGTTGGTGTTGTAGCTGCTGTGGCTTAGTGCTTGCACTTTGTGGTGCCTGGCTCGCAGGCTTCGACGCGTTTTGCTTCGCTGCCGGGGTGGCCGGCTTTGAATCGAACCAAAATGCCAAGTAAGCCTTGCTTGATCCAGTCAAAAATCAAAACTTACCTTCTGCGCGACTGGCGCCATCTTCGCGTTTAGCGTGGACTGCTGAGTGACGTTGCGTTGCACGGCAGCGACGGTCTGGTTATTATTGTTGAGTTGCTTTCCCATATTAGTGTGTCTTTTCGAGACTGATAAGCTATTTGTTCCGAAAAGGAGCAAGTGTCATTTATATAGCTGGGTCCGTTCTTTTTTTGGAAGAGGGGCGACAATTGGCATCTTATTTTGGAAATGTAATTTTTGTTGGCGCCTCAAATCTGACGAACAAATGTGGTCAAGTGCGCAACTTATGATTCCTTCGCACGCGCCAGACATACTGTAGTAAATTCATTAGCTGAATATTCCGCGGTGGACAGGTAGCACTGCGTTGACTAGTTACAAACTGAGTTACCGTTTACCACTCCGGTACTCTATTGTCGATAGGATAAGCGAATTCGCTGCACGTTAGTGCACTCAGCAAGGGGTGATATCCTTTTCCATAACAATCCCAATTGGTTTACTTCCATCAGGTACTCGACAGTAGATATGCCCTAGTTCGAAGGCAAGGAAAATCGAAAAATGAGCTCAGTGTCATCGAATTCATTTGTATGCAAATGAACATAACTCTACCCTGTGATCCTTCTGCGAATATTTGCTCACGTGGTCTGTATGTGCCTCCTTCCGCAAGTTGCTGCAGTTGTTTGGGCTAATTGTTGTCCCAGAAAACATTCCAAGAAGAAACTCGGATCATCTTCCACCAGCGAGGTTTGGGGTTGCTTTATTTTGTCGCCTTCTTTTTCAAGAATCCAGGACTATTAATTGAAGAATTTTTTAAAGAAACGAAAAGCCCTGAAAGTTTCTGAATCAAATCTCGCTTTCACAACAGAAAAAATAGCATGATTAGTGAAGGTCGTGCGTGACCTTTCGAATGGGCTGGGGTAAAATGGAAGGCAATAGCGTTGCTCAGCCGGAATGGATCAGGAACTTGATGGATGGCGTGTTTGGAGCTCTCGCCATACACGCAAACAGGCCCTGGAGCTTCCTGGCGTGAAGAAGAAGCAGTTAGTGTACTGGCGGTCTGAACCGGAGTGCGTGAGGCATTTTCGCAGTTTCACCTTCTGTTCCAAGAATGGCCACCGATGTTGACTGCGTCCACTTTCCCGCGGACCCGCAGTGCGCCGCCTTCGTCTTAGACCCCGCTAAGGTCAACGCGTCGCTGCACAATCTGTGTAACATGATGTCCTGGATGCCTGGTCAGTGCATGCGTGCATACTCGTATCGTCCTTCAACGTGATTCTAAGGCTGCTCCGTCGCCGCACTTTGCGCCGAGTCACACGTCAGCTCCAGTTTCTGTGAGCCTTTCTCGCTTCTTGCTGACGTGTGCGCATTCGATATGCCTGGCATGCGTGGCTGTGCTGACTACGTGTCGATGTGCGGGCCGAAAGGCGAGCGTTCTCGCCTGAAGCGACTCCTAACTGCGACCCTATCCCAGATTCGGCCGTGCACCAGTGCAAGGAATATCCGCCGCTTCCGGCTTTGCCTACGACGAAGGAAGCCAAGACTCTGGTGGCACAAATCTGCAATGAAATGTGGATGGACGGTTGCGATCTCTGTGTTACCACAACTTCCATGACGGCGCAGTGTGACTACTTTGCAGTTTATTCAGGCTTGTGTGCTGCCATGCCCGAAATGGCTCAGGTTAGTCGAACGGCCCTCCTCCTGTGTTCCTAACCGCAGTGTGAAAAGTGCGGCTCGTTCAAGCAGCTTTGCAAACAAACGCCAGACTTTCTGCTTTGCCCCAATAATGACGGACCTCGGAATCCGCCACCAGCAATGCAAATGGTAAGCGCATCATCATGACTAGCATCTAAATGGCCTACTCGTAAACACTCCCAGTATTTCCACTTTGGTATATCGGAGTACATTTTGTTCAAGTTTCTCGTCCCTCGCACCATCGCCTCATACCTACTTTCATGTATTGCTTTGTTTTTGCTGGGAATTTTCCATGAGTATCTTGTTGCCGTTTTGCGCGGTTACGATCGTTCCGGCCGTGCACGGATGGAGAATCTCTTACAAGCCAGGTCCAATCACCAACCTCCACGCCCCACCGACATGGTTCCTCTCCTGGCCAGTGAATCTTCTGCAACCGGGGGTTTGGCCGGCAAGAATGCGGTGCATGCGGTGCAGCTTCAAGTGCGCGCAGAACGTGCCGCAGTGAAGTTGGTTTCAACAACTCTGGGATACTCTTTGATGCTTGTTGCCATGACATTTAATGTCGGTTTGTTTGCCAGCGTCGTGGGCGGTTACGCAGCTGGTGCGTTTTTGTTCTGGGACGCGGCGGATGCGACTGGTGGTTCTGACGCCGATGGCGACTGCTGTGGCTGAAGCTTAAGTTGGAGCGATTGATATTATTGCCAGAAACAACGATTGTTTTTTTGTTTCCATGGTGACACGAAGCGATCTTGAATAATTTTCTCGCATAAAAAGCTGCTAAGTTTGCTGACAGGGCCAGATCGGTGGACTGTTGCATGATGCACAAATCGCGTCTATTTTTCCCCCAAAGAACTCGCGTCAAGCCATGAAATCTCTAACCAACGCCGCAGCCGCCAAGAATGAAGCTCGGCGTCTGGAAGAGCAGAACCGGAAAATGGAAGAGCGACTCGCTGCGTTGCGCGAGCATCTTCAGCAAGAGCGCGCGAAACGCGGGTCTGTGCGTACTCGTTCGCGCTTGTGCTGCTGGCTAATGCCGCGTTCCTCGTCCGGCGCCATCATAGAAACGCCGAGTTCATCTGGAAACGCGGCAATCACTCGCGTGGATCTCTCAACACCTACGCGAGCGACGTGTTGGCTGCGAAAGCGGAAATGAAAGTTGGTAGCTCCGTTAAAAGCTCACAACTTTTGTTTGACACCAGCATCGAACAGAAACAGCGCGAACGATTCACCGGAATCGCGAAAGAAGCTGCGGACGAGCTCCACGAGCATGAGCAGAAGGCCTTGAAGAGACTGGCGCAGCTGTCGCGGCTGCACTCGCAAAACACCGGCGCTGCGGGACTGGATCCGCCCGCTGACCCCCCAAGCATGAAAAAGCATCCTGTCGGGGAAAGCAGCACCACCACCAATCTCGACAAAATACGAACGGTGATTTGACAAATGCCAGTGATTTTCCAGTTAACAACCACCGACACAGTGGCAGAATCCGATTCCACCAGAGGAACCCACCTCAATTTCCGCATCATGCGAGCATATCCCGAAGCCGCCTGAAGCCCCACTGCTGGCGTCTCTCCAGAAATGGTCCAAACAAGCCGAAAAAGTCGCAACGGCTGAACCCGAAAATTCTTGCTCGCTGACCAGTCAACCAGACAAAACAACTATCCGCATCCGACGAGCGCGACTTCGCCCTGCACGCTCTCCGGACGCTGTAAAGCCTGCTGAAAGTCGTTCGGTGATGCCGCCGGACAGCGAAAAGGTTCCCGAGAAATCACTGCTCGACGGGGAGTTTGATGAACTTCGAGGCCGCAACGAGTTTTTGAGGGCATTGCAAGATTGGAGGAGCGGAACCGGTTGTGATACCCCGCTGAAATCCGACTGCACACCAGCCGATCATACCAACATGTCATCGAGTGAAGGTCTGCTTCACCTGTATCGGGTGGATCATTAGGCACTAACATTCCATGATTTGCAGGTACAACCACTTCGGAAACATTTCGTGTCGCTTCAGGCGCGCGTGACTCGGCGGGACTGCTGACACTGTTGTCTGCATTGGACGGCAACAAATCTCTGACTTACCTGGACAAATTGATGCTCCACAAACTCAGGGCTGCCCCAGCAGACTCCAGTTTTGAATTGCTACCGCACAAGGACATAGTAACTGCAAGCGATCATTTTTCCGATGAAAATGATACAGAAGACGAGGCTGCCCAGGTTTTCTGGCCTTTGAATGGGGTACAATTCACGTCAAAACCGGATAGTGATCTTCGCAAACAATCAGTCTCTTTTGAAATGCAAGTGTTGTCAACTGAAAGTTCTGGCGAGTATCATCAAGGAGGCGTCTGCATTGTGACGGAGCCAGAATTTTAGAAATAAACTTTTCATTTCGACTTCTGCAAACAACAAGAAAAAAAAAGTTTATAAAGAAAAACCCATCTGTGTTCTCGATCTGCAATAAATAGTCTCTTTATTTTCATGACTCTTCGTTGCTTTTGCCCTGGAACTTTGCGGCTAAAAGCGTTTTGCAATTGAATGCTGAACACAAATCTCCAATTTTGCCGCGTTCCAGCCTTGGGAAAAACTCGAGACCAGTTGCTCTTTCGATTGCTGTGATATTAAATAGGGGAGTTACAGCATTCAATTCATCATGCAATCCGAAAATGTTACCTGACACGGGCATGGCAAAAGAGTTGAGTGGAACGTCCGACGCAACGCCTTCGTTCGCCATAACAAAAGATCCCATGTAATGTTTTCCACCTTTTACCCCCAAAACTACTTTGTAAAAATGCGATGGAACAGCAATTGTCTTGTCGCGCCCAATTACTTCGTATTTTACATAATACTTTCCGTCTACCGCGTCTTGCTTCGGCAGAAACAAAGGCCCAGTGACGATAAACACTTCGTCAAACTCCGAAACCATTTTCTTCCGCACAACGCTTTCCAGGGATGCCCAAACGCCGCGGTTGAACGCTGGCACCTGCGGGCTCATGTTCGTCATGTAGAACGTCTCGTCGATTGCCTCCTGTGACGAGGTCACGTCCGCTGCAGGCACCAGGTGGCCGCGGTCATACCCGGTATGCATGTAGTCATTCGGCCGCACGCGGAAGTCCGTCGGGATAGACGTATCCTCTTTAAAGTGCGAATTGCGACGGTCGGGCTTCGACGGCGCAGGGCCATCTTGAATTGATGAATCAGGCGGCGCGGTCAGCAGATTCGTTGATGTGGTCCTGAATTCACGGTTCAAAGGCAATTCCTCAGCGTGCGCGAACGCACCTCGTTAACCGCTCCGCGACCCATACAGCATTCCTTGTGCGGCGGTCGTATGCTCCCGCATATGCAAGGCGAAAAAGTGCCTCGTACTTAGGGCCGTGGAACCCGTGCGCCAGAATCTCGCCGCCGCTGCTTGGTGGTTTGCCGGTGCCGGCCCCTCCGTCCACGGGTACCACGACCGGCGGTGCGCTCACGAGGTTCGGAGTGCCGGAATATTGCACAAACGAGGACCGCGAAGGCTGGGTGAATACGAAGCGTGACAGAGCGTCCAGGACAGGATGCCGACCGCTGTCTACGGATTGCGACGCGCTCTGGTGCCAGTTTGCGGCAAGGGCGACTGCGGCAGCAGTCACCGCGCCGAAGTAAAGCCTCTGTCTAATGGACATGGTTTTGTTTGCTTCAGAAGTTCAAGCATGCGACGCTAAGGATAATATTCAACGATAACCAATGACCAACATCTGCCTCCATGGCGCCACTCACGCGTCCTACGACATCTTTACGCGACTGCGGCGTCTTCCATGTCTGCGTCCATGTCAACGGTGCTGGCAACCTGTTCACCAAACTCAGGCGTCGCGTCCCAGCCCTTGCTGCCAAACTCCTTGCGCGTGCTCGCCAATACGCCACCCCCACGCCGCGCAATTCCGTCCTTTCGCTTTTGGAAATTCTTGAGCTTCTCCAAAAACACAGCCACGCGCCCGCCGCCGCTGCCGGCACTTCCACCGCCTTCGCGACGGAACGATCCAGACGCCTTCAAATTGTCGCTGCTGATGCTAGCGCTGAGTAACCCGCTTTGCCTCGGTGACGGCGAGTAGGCACTGCCTGCGTAAGTCAAGCTCGCACTTGATGGCGCACGTGATGAGTCCGGTGTACCTGCCGGGTCTCGGCGGAAGCGGTGGCGCGTGCGAAAGTATGGGCGGTCCATCGAAGTTGTGGAGCGGCGCGGCACCGGCGATGCGCTCGGTGGCGAACGCTGTGTCTTTGGTGCGCCGGAAACGGTGGACGCCAAGATCGACAGCTTGGTCAAGAGGCTTGGCTTTTGCTTGCTGTGGACGCTGTTTGTTGGCGATGGTGGTTCAGCTGCTTGTGGCGCGGCTGGACAAGGCGCGTCGCGAAAGCTTGTTGACAGAGCTGCTGGCCATGCCGGCCCAGGCTCTGGCTGCTGTTGGATACTTATTGGTTGGAGAGGCAATACTGTTGGCAAAGGCATTGGCACATTCGGTACAGCCAAGGGCGCCGAAATTGAACGGGTTTTGATCATGTCGTCGCTGGAGCCCCCGCTGCTGGTTGGGCTCGGCGTCGAATACGCTGCCATTGCCGTTGAGGGGCGCGGAGGTGGTGGAGCGCGTAGTTGAGGCGACGTGTCAAAAGTAAAGTGCGTGGAAGAGCTGCTGCTGGCGAAGGAGAAACAAGGCGACTCGGCGCCGAATTCGCTGCCCCCGCGGCTGCCAAAGAAGTCGTGTGTACAGGAGCGGTTCTCGTCGTTATTGTAGTCGTCGTCGGGAACGGTGTCGGTATCGTTGCCGGTGTCGCCGTTTTCGTCGTGATCGGCATCGTCTTCGCGAGGGTCCTCGTGCAAGGCGCCGAGCGGCAGTAGCCTTTGGTATGTGCGCACCATGGGATACGGGCGGCGGTCAGCGGCGCGCGCACGCTCCAGAACCATGGCCAAGTCGAGCGCGGGCGACGAGCACGTCGACGCGTTGTCGTCCGAGTCGTTGTCAAACAACATTTCTGGCGTCTGAAAACTTTTCCGTGTTCTTGAGCTTCCCAGAAATTAATTGTTGCAATAAAATTGGCATAGATTGATTGGCGTCCTCATCACATGCATCGTAATGGCTTTGGCACTCGCATCTTGCATTCATATGCTAATTGCACGACATCCACCAAAATATCCAATCACAACATCAACGCTATCACTATGTGTCATCATGCTGCAGTACAGCCTCGCTTCGTATTCCGCACAGGCGCATCGCATCTCTTCGCGGGTGAATCACAGGGCATTCTTTTGCGATGAGCTCATCTCGATTTGGATTTCGAACGAAGAAGTGAGATCTTTTGACGTGATCCAAATGGCACTTGGCGGACGAACGTCTACGTCCGCACCAGCAAAAGAAGCTGCGCGCTTTCAGCGGCGCCAAGATGCAAGCTTCTTGAACCGCTGGACGTATTCATACGTCAACGAGACTATTCGCAGAGGCTTCATTCAAGACCTCGGCGATGGCGACTGGGCGCTCAATAACGACGACGAGGATGCCGAGCTCCTCTCGACCCGCCTTATGGATGCTTGGAATGCTGAAGTCGCCAAACTCGGCCCTGAGAAGGCCTCATTGGTATGCCATGCCAAATCTGATGTATAAAGAGCTGACCTGTCGCTCTTGTCAAGGCCTGGGTGACACTGAAACTATTTAAGAATGCTGTGTTCATCATGGCTTTCTTTTTCCTTATGGAAGAAGCCGTTCTGCTCGTTAGCGCTTCTTTCCTGTCCAAGCTCCTGGTCTGGTTTTCTGATTCGGGCGCAATTCTGTCGCAGGGATTTGCATACGCGGCTGTCCTTTCAATTTGTGCATGCGCTGTTGCAGTCCTCCATCACGTGTCCTGGTGGTTCTCCAATAGATTAGGCACGCACTTGCGGATAGCGTTTGTCACTGCTATTTATAAGAAATGCATGAAGTTGTCAATCAGCCACACTGCCTCATCTGGATATATTGTGAACCTTGTCGCCAATGACATCAATAGGTTTGACGAAGCGGCCAACTTTTTTTTGTTCATTGCCATCGGCCCATTGCTCTTGGTTGTTGTTACTGCGCTGGTGTATCTTCAGATCGGCAATGCCGCGTTTGTTGCAAGCGCTGTCACTCTGTTGATAATTCCAGTTCAAGCATGGATATCTGGACAGTTTGGAAAGCTGCGAAGAGCGACTGTCGAGCCAAGAGACGTGAGATTGAAGCACGTGAGCGATATGCTTTCGGGAATTATGATGGTGAAGCTCTACGCCTGGGAAAAGCCGCTTATGGAAAAAATCGGCGACCTCAGAAAACAGGAAATTGATATGGTCAAAATCTTTTTTGTAGAATCGTGCTAATACTTTTATGTTACAGATGTGGAAAGCAAATATTTTACGTGCAATTAATTTGGCGATTTACCAGGCTTTCAGCACTATTATAGAGTTTTTCAGTTTCGGAACGTTTTACCTCATCGGCGGTGTGTTCACTCCAAGCATCGTTTTTACTACAATTACTCTCCTGACAAGTCTGAAATGGAACATGGGATTCAGATTCCCAACTGGCCTTCAATTCACGATTGAATCGCTTGTGTCTTTCCGACGGATTCAACAGTTTCTCCTACTCCCAGAAATCGACGCAGTTTCGGTTCGAGGACAATCGCCTTCTGATCCAAAAATTGTTTTCGACTTCAACAATGCTTCGTTTTTTTGGCCAGTGAGTCCGCTTGGTCAAACTTCCGCCAGCGAGTCAAAATTTGTTGTCAGTGACGTTCCAAGCGATGAAATTTCTCACGATACGCCGCAAATGAAGCCCATTCTCAGTTCTATCACTTTGTCGGGAAAAGAAGGACAATTGATTGTTATCGTTGGGCCCGTTGGCTCTGGCAAATCTTCGCTGCTCAATGCCATCTTGCGCGAAATGGAGTGTTCTCAAACGGGATCCTTGTATGTTCGCCCGAACCTCAAAATCGCATATGCCAGCCAGACGCCATGGATTCTCAGCGGTACTGTGGCAGAAAACATTCTCTTTGGGTCGGCACACGACCAGCAACGTCTTGCGGACGTCATACGCGCATGCGCGCTGCAACGCGACATCGATCTCTTCGAACACGGCATTCACACAGTCGTTGGCGAGCGCGGCATCACACTTTCCGGTGGCCAGAAGGCCCGCATTGCACTGGCCCGCGCGTGCTATGCCGCCTCCGACTTGGTCCTCCTGGACGATCCGCTCTCCGCCGTGGACGCCGCCGTCGGGCGCGAACTGTTTGACAACTGCGTCAACGGCCTCCTTCGCGAAAAAACCAGAATCCTTGTGACGCATCAACTCCAGTATGTCCGCGACGCTGATGTTGTCGTTTTACTCGAGAATGGCCAAATCACCGCCCAAGGATCGTACGATCACGTCATGAATTCTGCATCCACATTTTCGGACATAATGCGAAAGTTTTCTCAAGACGAAGATGTTACCACAGAAGAAGATCAGGGAAAGAAAGTGTCACTGGGAAAGCAATTGCTCGTTGAGGACGATGCAGATCAGGTGGATTCCGGGGCGCCGACGGGGTTTGCAAAAGAAGCAGCGGCTAAAGGCTCCGTTTCGATGTCAGTTTACCACGAATATTTCAAATCCGGGTCATCTTGGCTTCAAATATCAATATTGGTGACTGCGCTTGTTCTCGGACAAGTTCTTCTGATCTTGTGCGACTACTCAATTGGTCAGTGGTCATCGCAAAATTCCCAAGATCAGAAGAAACCATTGTGGGGATCCTTATTTGTAACGTTGGCCATAGTGGGCGTCACAGTTGTCATCCTTCGCTCGTTGATGTTTTTTGGCATGTGTATCAAGAGTTCTCTTGCGTTGTCAAACAAAATGACTATGTCAGTATTCAATACCGAAATGCGATTTTTTGTTGAAAATTCAGCTGGGCGAATAATGAAGTAAGCCGCTTTCTGTTTATTCGGTTATCTCAAGTCATTTTGCAGTCGAATGTCTTCGGATTTAAATCGTGTGGATGAGCAACTACCGTGGACAATGTTTGATTTTGTGGTTGCTTTCTTGCTGGCCTCTGGAACTGTTGTGTTGTGTGCATCAATCTTGCCTCTAGTTCTCGTTGTGATGCCACCCATCGGATATCTGTTCTATCACATACGTCGCAAGTATGTGGCATCTTCGCGCCAAGTTCGAAGACATGAAGCAATTACTCGCTCTCCTGTTTACGCAAGTGTGCCAGCAACTTTGGAGGGTCTGTCCATAGTTCGAGCTTTTGGAGCCGAACAAAGATTTGTGGACGAATTTTCTGGACTGCAAAATGAAAACTCACGACTGGCCATTCTATACCTTTCTATTGGCCGATGGCTTGGGATGCGTTTGGATATTATCAGCGCGTGCTTTCTCACTGTTGTGGTTTTCACGACTGTCGCCGTCAGCCGCTCACAGTCACTTCAAGTGAATGGTGCCAATGTCGGACTTATCTTGACGTATTCTATGAACCTTGTCGGGAGTCTGCAGTGGGCCTTCCGACAAAGTGCCGAGGTTGAAAATCTGATGACAAGCGCTGAAAGGGTCTTGGAATACACAAGAATCCCACCCGAGAAGGAAACCGTCGCCCCGGTGTCCCTTCCTCAGGGATGGCCGAAGAGCGGCGAAGTGATGTTTGAGAATGTGTCGCTCAAGTATCCTCCAAGCGAGAAGAATGTGCTCAACAATATAAGCGTTCGTTTCCCTGCCGGTTCCACGATCGGAATAGTCGGGCGAACTGGCGCGGGGAAAAGTTCTCTTCTGCAGGCGTTGTTTCGCCTCGTGAGGCCGGAGGGGCGCATTTTGATCGATGGCGTGGACACTGCATCCCTGGCGTTGTCCAGTCTTCGGAGCAGTATTTCCATCATTCCGCAGGACCCGTTCTGCTTCTCAGGCACGATTCGATTCAACCTTGATCCGACGGGCGCGCACGCTGACACGGAACTGTGGGCGGCGCTTGCCGCCGTTCAACTACACACGACTGTTGCAGACATGCCCGGCAAGCTTGACGCGCGCGTCGCCGAAAATGGTGCAAACCTAAGTCTGGGCGAGCGCCAACTTGTTTGTCTCGCTCGTGCCATTCTACGCGCTGGTCGTCTGGTCGTCATGGACGAGGCTACCAGTGCTGTCGATCTCAACACCGACGCCCTCATTGCTAAGGTCCTTCGTGACCCCGGCGGCGTGTTTCACCGCGCTACTACCCTGACTATCGCACACCGCCTTGTAAGCTTGCCTTCCTTCACTTGCTTTTGATTTCTTTTATTGCAACGCGGCCTTGTATGCGTTAAACTGTTCGAGTAGGACACCATCATCGACTATGACTTCGTGCTCGTTTTGGACCGCGGCGCTGTTGTCGAGTTCGGCCCTCCTTTCGAGCTTTTGCAAAAGGCCGCGGACAATCCGAGCGCGTTCTTCGCGCGCCTGGTCCGCGAAACTGGAGACGAGAGCTCCCTGCGCCTGCATGCATCCGCAAAGGATGCGTATGAGAAGCAAAAGCCTGGATGGTCTGGCAAGATATAAATCAAGCTGCGTCACTGGCGTTGGACGGATGAATTTATTTACTGGACTTGCTCGACTTTCCTGAAAAGAGCAATTGGATTTTATTTTTTATAGTTTTTGAAGTTTTGGCCTTTGTTGGCTTCTCGGAGAGAGATGAATCCTCATCACATGGCTAATGCATGGAAGTCCGTCCCGGAACATTTTCCGCCAACAGCCCAGCGGCCGTTGCGTCGGTTTCAGTGAGTTCCTATCATCAGTTGTGGAATTGAGGAGCTCCGAAACTGCAGTGCATTCACGCGCTGTTCCATGGTCCGTCGACGGCCTGACGGGCCAGGCTCGGCCGATGGAATGATAGCAGTTAAAATTCTTTTGTATATTTTCGACAACTGGATCGGCGACGAGCTTTTTTTTTTGATTGGGCAGCAGACAAAAGATGAGCCAGTTTGTCGCATAAGGATGTCCGGCCTGCTAACAACTGACGCATACAAGATACTCCCAAGAGCATAACGATACTCTGGGATTGTATATTCATTCGTTTCTTTTTCCAGTTTGAGCTCTGTGTCCGTTGGTGTGGCTCATGAGTTTTCATGAAGATTAAATCTTTCGGCAATAGTTTCTTCTGAATTGTGGTCGTACCTTTGGCTTCGCCCGTTTTGACCATGGATTCGGGTATCAAATAAACATTTCTCATCAACTCTCGACCTATTCTCGTACATTGTCCGATTTTGTAGCAACTAAGATATCGTCCACACAAATCGTTGCCAACAATAGACGGCTCATCCAATAAAGCCCTGGATCAAAGCACTTTGCTGTAGTCCCATTCCCAACACTCTTCAGCGGATTTCTTGATTCTACAAGTATCCCGCCTGCTTTGATGACTTCCAACATCGCATTTTATCGATCCCGCATCTCTGAGCAGTATTTCAGCGATAGTTCGGTTCTGCTCTGCCATCCCATGTTGCTCTGGTTTGTGCAATGACTTAAGTATGCTTGATGTTGCGTGGAATATCTGTTCATAACAGCAGCGGAAAGGGAGCCAGTCCCAGTGTCACAGTGTCACAGCGCCAAAGTGCCACAGAGCGCCGCAGTGTGTCGTAATGTTGTTGGCATCATCCACTCACCCAATCACCTGCCTGTGGCTTGCGCCCACTGCTGCCCGACCCACAGGCAGTTGCCCACGCATGCCGCGACCATCCCCATGTTTAGCACCGAGCTGGCCCCGTGCCACGCGCCAAACGCCTTCTTGACTTTGACAAACTCCGCCGCGTCCGCACGAATGCCTTCCTTCTCCATCTTGAGTCGTGCGTCCCCCCACTTGCGCGTTGCCGGCCCGATCACCGCGTAGTTAACCCCGGCCCCTGCGCCCGCTACCAGAAGCGAAGCCCAGGCCCACGGCCCGCCTCCCAGCGCGTACGTCGTGTACGTCAACACCGACGCCGCCCCCGCGCAGATAGCAAAGTACGGAGGAAACTGGCGGCGCTGAAGCGACGAGAACGTCTCGCGATTCAGGTGCTTGAACTGGATTATCGACGCTACGAACGTTGTGTGCAGCACCTGCGTTTTTTGGCCAGGCCACAGCTGTCAGCGTGGCCTTGTTTTTTTTCCATCCGCCTTCCGCCACTCACCATGCCCGTGGCGGACCCGAGCACCAGGACGTGCACGCCTTCGAGTGTTGGAATGATGCCGACCATTTTTTTTTTTTGTTATTGATGCTTTCAAATGCACTGAAAACAGTACTGTTCCATGCCACTTCTTGCTTGTCCGTTCCAGGCTCATAGACATCTGCTCGAATTCGCCTCTTTAAATGTCAAAAATACTGTGAAGTTACACGATTTTCGGTTTCTGGCAGCTTGAAAAAACAAGTACAAGCAAAAAGAAAAAAATTAAAAATTCTCTGGATCATGAATAGTTTGGGGTTTCACTGCCGGTTTTGATTTCTCTTTGTTGACACAAATCTCTTTTGTTTCATTGTTCTGGAATCCCAAAATAAATAAATGATGAACCTTTCCGAGTTACCATCCGAGGTGATTAAACAACTGTACATCCATATCTCTTGACCGCAACTGTTAAAAGATCATCCTCGACATGCTCCGTTTTCTATGCCTCGATTCTCTGGTCGTCCTTTCGAAATGCAGCAGCAGATGGCGTCGAATCGTTCTTGACCCTTCTTTGTGGACCAAAATACAGATACGGAGAGACTACAGCCGGACTAATGGTGTCATTACAAAACGGTCAAATGGTCCGGAAGGGTCATATGTTTTGCGAAAGAATTTGGAGCCTTCGGGAGCTCAGGTTTGCGATGTCCGAGAGATGCTGGAAATGGTAACCCAGAGTGTCTTCCCTTGTGCTGGATTTGTGGCACTGAGAGATGTTGATTTTAGAGGTGGGTGCAGCCCGCCGGCTTCCTTCACAATTTTCTCAAACGAAATTTTCAGGACTGGGAGATTTATTCGGTGACAAGCAATTGCTGGCATTATCAACTTGGTGCATTTTGGTTGAGAGTTGTAACGGTAGGGATCTGCGCAGACCCACTGGGCTTTGACACTGAATCGCAAACCGCTTTTCAGTTTCGGGAACAGCTTTGACGAACTCGGGAATCGAAACGGCCTTTTTGAATCATTCCGTCGAAGCGGAGACCGGCCGACGAACGGCTGCCGAATCTTTCAAATCTCTTCGCCAGCTGCTCATCAGCGGCACGCAACAAGGACTGACTGATGCAGTTCCTCTTGCTATTTCTGCAAATATAAGCGCGAAGAACCTGCTGACTCTTGATCTCGAGGCCCGAGCCGCTGCTTCGCAAATCAGTGACACGGGCATTGCTGCAATTGCGTCGGAATGTGTCGTCCTTGAAACATTAAACGTCTCTGGAAGCAGCCGAATTACTGATGCATCTTTGATTGCATTGGCTGGTTGGGAACCGTTACCCACGCCGATCGCGTCCCGGAAGACCGTTTCTGCCGTGAAAGCAACTCGGCTCAGGGTACCGGCACTGCGCATTCTCCGGGTGGCTGGATGTTTTGCAATAACGGACTTGGGAGTGGTGGCACTCCTGGCGGGTTGTGCGCGGCTGGAGGCGCTGGACGTCGGGTACTGCTGGCGTGTCTCTGACGCGGCATTCTGCGCAACGACGCGCGAGCACGCGGTGGCCATCGGCGCCGCCAACCGCGCGATAGCCGCGTTTGCGCGCGAAAGGCCGTGGGCGTGTGCCGACGTGCTGCGCGGCCTCGGCGTGCGCTTCTGCTACCTCGTCACCGACGCGGGCGTGCAGGCCGCACTCGCCAGTGCGCCCCACGTCGACGCCGTGGACGTGACGGGATGCCTGCGCGTCACCAGCCGCGCCGCGCCGCTTGTCCGGGACTCCTAGTAATCATCAATCAAAGCCCGTGTGTTTTGTTGACGTTCGCCCAGCCAGCCAGCCCTGTCGCTGCAGCGCATGCCGCCGCACGGTCTCTTCGCGCCTCGCCGCGATAAGAGTGTTGTTAGCATCGATGTCGACCTTCCCTTTTGCCGGATATGGTTAGCTACTTCGTGCCCCTCTCTAAATGAATGAGTACTCATTGTTTGCTTACCACTTCCTTCCGTCCTGAACTCCCTTGCAGTTTGGACTCTGACAGCCCGTCAGATCTGTGTTCGCCTTGTCGCTGGTAATCATTTTCTTGGACCGTGCCTCAATCGTTCCATTCAACACTTAATCTGCTTCAGCAAAGGAAGTCTGCTGTACGTCCACCGCGGCTGCCTCCAAACATGGATATATACCCTCTATCCGCATTCCCGAAGGCTCGAAGGCTTGGACGCCCTTGGGATCACATGCCAGAGTTGCAAAGCCCCATATCGTTGGAGCATGTCACCCATGGGAAAGACTGTTCATGCCTATTGTAAGTGATTCGATCGAATGATAAACTCTCTGATTGGAAATCAGCACCGATGATTTCGTATCTCATCGTTTTGTTGGTCATGTTTTGCATGGGCATTGTGTGGCACATGTTCGACGGTATACACGCGTGGTTTGGGGAAGGGCAATTCATCTCGAGTGGTGACTCGACTTCTTCCAATGACGTTGAAGATCCATTGCCTACGGGTTTCTTTGGCGGAAAGTCTTGGGCTGCTTTGGATCAGCAAACTGCGTCGGCCTACATGGATTCTACTCTGTTAAATCACATTGGTATCTCAAGAAACAGCACTGCCGGATTGGCTCTGGAAGTCTCTAAGGTTGTTGTTGAAAATTTCTGAGTGCATCCCATCAATAACTTTTCTCTGATCAGCATTTGATTGTCCCTCTCCTGTGTACAGCCTCATTGACCGTAGAAGGTTGGATAATAGCTGTCCTCATAAAGCGCCCTGAGCAATATGCGTTCCAGAACGTAAGAGTGGTGCTCCTGCCCCTTTTGTATTTCTGCCTTGCCAAACCAACTGATCGTTCAAGCACATGTTTTTCCGGTCGTATCCTCATGCATCCGTTTTTATTCTCCTTCAGCTCTTTCAAGTCGCGCACATTCTTGCATATCTCAGTACTGGTTCACTGTCTGCAGTCCCGCTTTTCTCCACCCTCGACGGCGCGCTCCAGGCGCTACTCACAACTGTTCACAACATCGTCGCAGACGCCGCGCGCCACACGCTTGCTGGTATCTGCGTCGCGGCACGCTCGTTCGCAAGTGTGCAGGATGCGCTCTCATCCGATTTGGCATGGTCGCTCGCCGTGCGCCACGCAATCGCACGCGCCGCCGCGCTGGACTTTGCCGCCGCCGGCGCAAACGAATGCCTACGCGCCTGGCCCGTTGTCGACACCCTCCTGTCCGCCGGGTTTTTTCTTATCAAGCTTGTCGGCGCGCTTTGGATCGGTGTTCTGCGCTTCTACTACCTGCTCATGTTGCTTGCTTGCATGTACGACGTGCTGATGGATCTTTCCGAAGACTTCTCCGAGAAGATATGCAGCGCGTTCGAGGAGCGCGTGTTGGATTACAATTGACCTCTTCTGCTGTTTTTTCTACTTGACTCATGTTACCCCTTTCTTGATGTTGGAATGATATGTGCTTTTGCTTCTCAACGAATATATGATAAAAATTCAAAAAGAGGCGGCGAACATAAAGGGCTCTTTTGTATTTAAAATGCCAAGCAGACTTCGAAACAAAGCTTACAAACAAACAAAAGAGAGCAAGAAAAACAGGAAAGGTTGAAACAAATGCGCATTCAAACCGGAACATAAGACGAGGTGGTGAGCCCGACAACTGGAGGCAACGTGTTCGAGTTTGATCGCAGGGCAAGGCCGTAGTTGCGTAGAGGATGAAGAGACACAATCACAAACGCCACAAACGCCAACTGGGAGATTAGAGAGATATGATTAATACATCTGCCGCAGTAACAGGTGAATAACCGTCTCACATTGAAAATGACAGATACAACCGCAAAAGCAGCCCCTGATCCAAACACTGCAAGGTCAACAATGAACTGCAACACATTCAGAGCGGCTTGAGCTAGAAGTCCGTATCCAAACACTGTTCAAGAAATCAAAAAGTCAGAGTCAAATAACTGGCACAGGAAGATTATTACCAACAAGATACTCCGGATGCACTCTCAACACAGCATACACACCCGCACAGTCAACTGCCAGAAACACAAAGGCAAACAGCAAAAAGAACCAGAATCCGGCAACAGAGCCAACAAGCGTGGCCAAAGCTATCACATCCAACAGGGCGAAAAGCGTTACGACGGACAACACGATCAGCAGGGCTGTGCGCAGAGACAGATTGAAGCTTCATAACGGCACGCACGAAGTAGATGTGGTTAGGCCAGGGGTAAACAGAGTTCGACTACCAACTAACAATGTGCGAGGTTCGGGGACGGCCAGCGACAACTCCGGCGCCGGGTTCCGCATCTCGGCAGCACTCTAAATGGGCGCACAATAGGATTAGCTAGGCACTGCGGGTGCTGGAAGGGACGCACCGGCAGCTTCACGAAGTACGTTGCAATCACAGCCATTTTCTCTCCAAGTTTTATTATGTCAACACCAACACAAAATAACAAACCATGAGCCGAGTGTTCCTCCCGCGTGCACCGACGATGCTCGCCCTGACCATCGACGATTACGCTCACTTTGCTGCATTATCGGCATCAGCATCAGCATCAGCATCAGCATCGGAATCCCATTCGTTCGCCCAGGAACCGCCGCTGCTGGACCCCGCCGAACTCAGCCTCCTGAACCCTTTCGCAACCGCGTCTGCACCATCGTCGACTTCTGCATCGGCAGCTATTGCTGCTCTCATACCCCCCGTCGGACTTCTACCCCCGATGCCCTCATCCGCGCCACCCAAAAGGCATTTGTCTGCAAGTGGCAAGTATCTCTTCGGTGGAGACCTACGTCTAATGCAATTCTTGCCATAGTCTCACCCGAGTCGCGCAAGCGCACGCACATTGGTGTCCAGCCTTCGCACGAACTTCGACCAAGCACCGGCACCGCACTAACGCGTTCACAGTCCGACGTGGTACACGCGAGCTATGTAGCGCCCGTGCGCGGAATGGCGGTGATTGAGGCAGCGGAAATTGCGCGCATGGACCAGACTGTCGCTGAACGCATCGGCGTGCGCGGGGGAGGGAGGACCGCTGGGGACGCTGCCGCCGGTGCGGCCGTGCGTCGTTCTGCACGCGCAACAGTAACCGCAGCGGCTTCGGCATCTCTGCGCATGGCCGCGGGCGGCGGGCGCGGGCGCGGACGCGGAGCCCACACACGCGGGCGCATATGAGAGCGTGCGCAACAAAGAATATCCTATGTCATCATCCAAGGCGCCAGCAGCCACCTCCCCGTCCGCCGCGTCGTCCGCAGAGAACCTCGGCGCCCGGCTCAATATCCTCCTCAAGGATCCGTGGTACCAGTTCAAGCTGTTCGTACTCAAAACCAAGGTCCTCGAGTCCGGCGTCGGAGTTGTCATCGGCCGTGCCTTCCAGGATTGCGTGCGCAGCTTCGTCAATGACCTTCTGTGAGCACTTTCTCGTTTTTCTTTCCTACCTTACCAGCCCACTGGTACCTAGAGTGCCTCCCATTGTCTGTTTTATGCGTGAGTGTTTGTTGCAGCTTTCGCGACCCGCACATAACCTCCATTGACTGACAGCGAATGCCTCCACTATGCGGGTGATTTGACTTTTCAATTACCTGTTCCCCGTCTCATTGCAATCAGTTTATCGTTCTGAAACAAGGACGAACGCGGTCGAAAAAGTACAAAACCGTTGAGGAGGCGGCTTACGATGGTGCCATAACGATAAACTATGGCCGATTTACGCATAATTGCGTTAACTTTCTTGTCGTCGGCGTGAGCGTCTATTACCTGCTAAAAGGTTTTCCAAAACACCTTTCGACTTTTTGTTGAGTTATTTACTTTACCTTTCGCAACAGCCATAAAGTCAGTTTTCGAACGGAACCTCAAGCATTTACGTGCATGTCCGTTTTGCGTGAGCGATATTCCTGTCGAAGCGATCCGTTGCCCGTTCTGCACAGCCCTCCTGGACGGCGCCGGCTCGTCGTCTCCCGCGAAACTGAAGTCCAAATCTATGGATGTGCTTAACAAGGATAGGGCGAACAGGGACAGGATTGGCGATATCGAAGATCGCACTTCAGAGTGGATTGACACTTCAGAACTTGCTGTGTGATCCTTTTTTTTTTTTTCTTCAACACTAACTTCTTGTCATTCAAATGTTTATTCGTTTCGTTCTCTCTTATTCATATTTTTTTAAAATGAAATCCTTGGACTGATTTCAGGATAAAATTCGTGTTGATTTTTGAGGCTAATACGCAAACTGCAACGAAGCTTTTGCTACGTGGCTTAATGCACATCTCGGGACTCCATCTTCCGGTCTGCTTTTAGCTAGAACGCGGTGCAATTCAGGCCATTGTTATCTGAATTCGGCGAGAACGATAAACATAAAGCAGTGCGAACTGCTGGAGTCCTTCCGCCAATCAAACTCTGATTCGCTTCAATCGTCACTCTTCAGCCAGTAATCCGTTGACTGAATACAAAAGTGCACAACAAGTTATAAGAACTGGCAGCCCGAGTTGTTGAAGAACCGAATGGAAATTTTCTGTGTAAAGGACTGCGCACCAAAAATGTTGAAGCAGAGCCGCATCTCGGTCGTTTTTCTCCATCCTGCACATGGAGTAAAATGTCTATCTGTGAAGTTCCGACTGAGATGACATATTTGCTGATTGAAAACTATTTCCATCTAGCTCCGCAGTCTCACTGAGGCGGCGGGAATTTTTGAAAACACCCTTCTCCTCCTGGAGTCTCCTTGAACAAATGAGAAAATCAAACGTTCATACGGATCGAAGCCCTCATGATGGGGATTCCGATTGACGATGGGTGGGACACAACGCAGAAGTTGGGCATAGGAAAAGAGATCTGCCAAACATACTTTCAAGTTCAACAGGGAACGTAATTCCCTTTAAATCCGAAATTGTATTCTTATACTGGAACAACTTTCATGGTCGTAGAATGCGATCAAAAATTTCCTTTGTGTTGGCACTCACAAATTGGCGGGCCGCAGAAGTTGCGAACGTATTTTCCTTCGCTGGGCCACCATTCTCATTGATCAGATTCACATGCCCAGTGATTGTGGCTTCGTTGTTGGGCGGGTTAAACAAGCAGTCCGTCATGACCGTGGCGCAGTCTTCAACACTCTTCGCCAAGAACCCAAACAACGGACTCATCACAGTCTTGACGATCCACGGAAATTCAGAAATGTTCTCTGTGTTTACAAAACCAGGCGCGGCATGAAAAAACGCCACTTTGCTGTTTTCGGGATCCCTTGCATAAGATTCCATCATCAAGTCGGTATAGAAGCCCGCTGCATCGGCCGCATTCTTCAGTGAAAAGTTTTCCTTGAGCTCAAAGTCAGATTCGTACTTGGCGTAGTGCGAGTGCACCCCCGCGCTGAGAACGGACAAAACACGCGGCGCGGGCGACTGACGCAAGGACGGTAGGAGTTGGCGCACGAACAGCATCCGCGAGAAGTAGTGCAGCACCATCTTCTTGTCTAGGCCCTCGAGCGTTTCATTGCGGCCGTCCATTGATGCTTTCCCCTGAGTGAGGACCAGCGTATCGACCGGGGCGCCCCTGAGTCCCTCACACGCGGCGGCGACATTTGTCAGCAGCGACACGTCACACTGCACAAAATCAAACTTCGGCGACGCTCGGCCAGAGTCCTTCTTGCGCGCGGCCTGCTCGAACTCGGCAACAATCTCGCGCCCGCGCGTCAGATTGCGCCCCACGATCGTCACGCTGTAGTCAGCCTGCGCCAACCGACGCGCAATACCCAGCCCAATACCCGCAGTGCCGCCCACCACAACGGCGTGGCGGCCGGGGAAACTGGCGTTGGCATTCTTCGCCAGAATGTCGCGGAGAGCAGACATTTGAAATAGTTTGAAAATTCACCTGCATTTTCCTTGACAAAATTCACCAACTGATACTATATTCAAGGAAACAATGCTGAATTTCTAATACAAAGCGACTCACTTTCATTGCTTGCCGCACGTGTCGTGCTTGCCCACGTTTCTAAGTGCGATTTCAAGGCCAACGTCTCGCAAACGACTTTAAATGGCAGCATGGGCAATAAAGGTACAGTACCATGTTGCCAACTCATTTCCGCGGATCCTAGGTGATAAGTAATTCCAAGCATTGCAATCTAATTCATGGACATTCAGCTCGAGTATCTTCAGGCGCCTCATTCTCCAATTACTTGCGGAAAATCAAGTCCTGATCACCGTTTTGTTCACTGGCAAGCACATACCAGGCTCTCGGAAAACAGTGTCGGTCCCTCAATTGTGTGAATTTGGAGTTTATTTTTTGAGGCAGATTCACAAGTTGTAACTGGGCGGCGAATCACTTTCCGTAAGTTTGACCGACGATTTTTCTCATGCGGAAAAGACAACGACCGTTTACCACTGTCACAGGCACTGTGAGTACCACGCGTTGCTGTATTTGCACGTCGAAGACACGCAGCACGTAGGCCCAGTCCAATTGCTTCCTCCACACTGTCCGTAGAGAGCGCTGCAAGATCCACTGGCTGCTGTAGTCGCCGACGTTTTAGCGGAAGTCGCAGTTGTTGACGTTGTTGTTTTTGCTGCCGCGGTTGTTGTGGTAGATGTCTTAACAGTTGTTGTTGTCGTGCTGGTAGCTTTTGCGGCTGTTGTTGTAGTAGCCGATGCAGTTGATCCGCCGAACCCTAACACAATACCTGTGACCGCCGACTTGGGCTGGTAATTCGCATCGTACGGCAACGCTGCGCCATACCCGGAGAACACTGACGGAATCCAAGACGACGCATCTGTGATGCCCCACGTCTCCACTCCAATACAAGCAGAAGTCGCAACACACGCAGCAACTACCGTCTGGTAGTCAGTTTGCTGCTGTGCCGAAGCTGCCGTAGTCTCGGGAGTGGTTGTACGAATATCGAGCTCCGTAATGGCAACACTCACTCCTGCAGAGGCAAGCGTTGTAAGCGCGGCGGCGTACGAGTTCACGCTGCCGACAATTAAATGAGATTCGCTTCCAATGCCATCGATCGGAACGCCTTGTGCTATCAACGATTTGACGAGCGATACCATCGCATTTGCTTTTGCCCCGGTGTAATCAAGGTTGTAATCGTTGAGGAACAACTTCACGTTTGGATCAGCCGCCCGCGCCGCTTGCAGCGCAATAGCAATATACTGTGGTCCAATCGTGTCGTAAAATATTGTCTGCCTATATGTTCCGTCGTCGTTGAAAGGCTCGTTGACCACGTCCCAGTGAATTACTTTGCCCTTGTAGTGCGAAACAACGTTTGTGATATGATTCACCATTGCCGCTTGCAACGTTGCATTTGTCCATGTTCCGCTTGATACCCATGTAGGAAGTTGAGAATGCCAGACAAGGTTGTGTCCGCGTACCGACATATTGTTTGCTTGAGCGAATGCAACGACAGCATCACCATCCGCGAACGTGAATGTGTTCTGAGAAGGTTCTGTCGCATCCCACTTCATTTCGTTTCCCGGGGTCGTCAAACTGCATTCACTCTTCATCAGGGCCGCAATGCTTGAGTTCTGAGTTTCTGAAAGAGTGGCCGCACATCCAAAATACTTGCCCTTTGCAGCGGCGAGAGTCTTGAAAGGAACGCTCTGTGCTACACAAAGAGTGCTGAGGATCACAAGGCTAGCGAGAGGAACGATCATTTGAATTAATGTTGAGACTCAGCTGACGTGCGTTATATGTTCTTTTGATATCGGTGATTTGATGATCACCATCACACGGTCACATGAATCCAAAATTCCTAATGGTGATCAGCGACTTAGAAATTTACTCCTCATATATTCATGACATACATTAATCATAAACAAGGAAAGAAAAGGATTCTCAATGATTTTGCGGTGTACAACGGTCGATTATCATACGTGAATTTTTTTCCCTCCAAAATGAACGCAAAAATATTGCAATAAAAACAACTCGTAATAAAAGTGAACTGTTGCCCCGATATTTCATTTTCTCTGTGAGCTTACATCGCTTTGTGTCCAATATTCTTTCAGAATCCTCCAATCAAAATCAGCAAGATAAGCAAGGAGTGTAAAACAAGCGAAATTGCTTTTGGCAGAGATCCAGACGATAAGGTCATGACTAAATTTCCTGTCAAGGCAGTGCTCGTTGCTGCCGTAACCTTTGGTATGCGATGTAGAGGGCACATCTGTGAAACTTCACCACTTTTTGAAGCTATATATACGCTCACAGCTGTTGATTCTAATGGTAGGTCCTGTATGTCAGGTTGAATGAGGATTGAGTTGTTGACTGTTGAGTATATGAAGGTTCCTGATTCTGCACTGATTTGAACAGAAAAACCATTCGGATAAGTGGAGTTGAAATTAGTTCGAAGAACTGTTGTTCCTGCTGTTCCATTTTTTCCATTAAAGGTGAATAAAAGTGCAAATGCCGAGGTAGTGTTGTCGAAACACATTGATGTCGGTATTCCAGCGATTGCATGTGCGTAAGTTCTGCTGTAAACCCTTTCCATGTCCGGACGAATTAATCCCGTCGAAGTATCAACTAGTCCATTGTTTGTTCCGGTTTGGATCTGTAAAAATTGTGAATGCGCAGTAAAGTCGCTCTTCGGAACGCACAAAATCACCAGGTGTTACATAGTCTTTGTACTCCCACCCAGTTACAGATATCATATGATAATCTACTGCATCTAGCGTATTTTGGATGGCGGGTATATTTGCACCTGCTTGCCCGTAGCCCATTTCGAATTCTCCAAGAAAAACTCCACAACCCAGAGCCCTTGCTGAATCCAGTCTGAAACCGATTGTTGACTGGCAATTTTTTAGTTCTATCTTCTTTTGATCCAAGACGTCGCTTACATTTACATCAAAATCTGTTTGCGCCTCTTTGTAGTAATGGAAATTGAAAACTGACGTATTCGCAAAATTGGAGCCACCCGGAACTTTTGTGAAGTAATCGTATTGCTGTATCAGCGTTACTGACTCGAAATGAATGATGGCGTTTGTGTCGACAGCTCTGCATCAAACATCAGTGATGAAGCTGGGAGTCAGCGCACCTTATTGCAGCAGCAACAACATCGTAAAAAGGTTGTAAATTTTTTGTGTTTGCGACTGCAGCGTTGGTCAGAGTGATATCTTTGTATATGTCTGTCAACAAAGTTCAAACAGCAGATTAGTATCAATATCAACGAAAATTTTTCTGGGCACTTACCACCATAAAAGGGTTCATTTATGATATCATATCCGATGATATTTTTGAATTTCAGAAACGTTTTCGCCACCAAAGTCCAATATGAAATGAAATAATCCCGAACATTGTCAAGATTATTGTAAAGCTGGTCATCTATAGTAAAAATAACTACTGAATTCGGACTTTTCTTTGACAGTGACTCACAGCCATGTGCAACAGAGAAAGTTCCTTGATACATTGGCCAAGACACCAACGAGCAGTTGAACTCAGAAGGATTTCCGGCCGTGTCCACACTGTATGGTGCCGATTGGAATGGGATGGGAAATCCTGTCTGTGCAAGGTCACTCCAAGAAAAGAGTCCACTCTAAACTGACTGGGCCGGACGAAGCATTTGGATTTGTATCGGCGATGTAGTCAGGAACACCTTCGCCACAAAATCTTTTGGAGAAAACATCTTGGTGGAAGTCGAGAAGGACATATATGCCAGCATCGCTACACATTTGCACGATTTTCACCATTTCATTCAAATAAGTTTGATTGTAGTTTCCACGCGTTGGCTCCACGCCTGGCCACATAATTCCTACAATTTGAATGGCTTAGCTCATGTTCAGGCGAATTGAGAGAGTATACCTAGTCTGATGGCCGTGACTCCTCTGTTAGACAAAATTTCGACGTCTTTCGAATTGAAAGACATGAAAGCGCCAGCCTCGGAGCCTGTGTCGGGTACATATGGCCAAGTTTTAACTACAACGTTTGTGCCGCTGATGGAGCGTCAGTTGTGGCTTCTCATCATATAAACGAACCGGAAGATTCGCAAACGTCCAAGCTCATCAATAAAAAACTGGCCGTCAACCGAAACTATGCGCTCCATTTGTGTCTGATTGAGTGAGCACTTTGTTAGTTTTTTCTCGCCTTCGTTTTGATGCTTTTTGTTCTGGAAGTTTTTATCTTTACTGTTCTGGAGTCAAATTCGAATTCACCGAACTTCAACCGAGAAGCGCTTTTGGCCTTTCAATTCGTTCATACAGCATTCTAAATATTCTTTCTCTTGAATGCTATCGAAGAATCCAATCTGAATTCATCAGCATCAAGAGTATTGTAGTCGTCCTTCCTTCACTGCTTCACGATATCACTCTCATCTTGAAAAATGAAATTCATCCCACGAAAATGGCTTCCAGTGTCTTTCTCTTATACCAATTCTGTGATTTCCAACAGATTGTGAATATGACACATCTTGAGATTGAAAGAAGATATATCGGCCCTAATGACGAAATAACGTTTCTAGATATGAACGCTCGCTGTAAGTGGAAATCGGCTTCGAGAAAGTTAGATAAATCATGACGCATATTCAATTTATCTCAAGTCCGTTTTTTCTTATATCTTAAACATGCCGCATAGTCAATGGTGGCTGCATATGACGTCGTAATCAGCGCGATGCACTTCACTTTTAGGTTAGGAAGATGAAGGAGAGGCGGTGTCATCAGTCGAACTCCGGTTGTGTAAAAGTGTCCAAAATCACTCGTTTCCTGGCAGCGTAATTTTTATTTCAAAAATCTCGTCTGGATCGAAGCCTGACTCCTGCTTCAATCAATCATTAATTCTTTGCGCTATCTCGAAAGGACCTCAAATTCTTCTTCTGCATAAGCAAAAGCTGTACTTTCCTTTCAAACACAAAGACATTCTCCCTTCCATCAGCTTTATTAGCACGTAAAATTAACTTCGTACTAGTATCTTTTAGGTATTTGTATTAAAATATGTGACAGAAACGAGGTTTTTTCTCGGTGACACGGCTTCTTACACAGCTAATCCAAATTTATTCGAGTCAAAAAAAAATAGATTACTCTTCCATGAAAGAAAAGTGAAGGGTGCCATAAAAAAACATCAAAAGCGGAAACTTGGACTTCCAAACAGAAAAAAAAAACAACCTCCGTCGACTTCACTTGGCAACCACAAAGGTACTCTGACTGCTTCGCCCGAGCTCAACATCGGATTGCTGACTTTTTCTTGGTTTTGAGAACGAAATTCTCCAATTTTTGGAGAATGTATCAGATTTATAGGAGCGGTTAGAGAAACTTTCAGAAACACCCGCGAAGGCACAGGAAAGTAAAAAGATGATCAAAACCAGACCAAGCAGCGCAAAAGCAAATATGGTGGCCCAAAGATTAAAGTACAGGATACGAGTACCCAGGGGAAAGTTGAGCCATTCGTTGGCACCGAAGGTCTGATAGAATCGCACAATGTTCATGCCATTCAGTTGATCGAACCAAATCCAACCAAGAATGAAGAAAACGATGCACAGTATGCCAGAGACTGAGCCGAACCAGATTTGGCAGATTGCGAGGAAGGATAGGATTGCGGCGACCAGCATTCCGATGAGGTAGTTCGTCACATTGTCGGGACTGTCACCCCGCGCGAGAGCGATGGAGTATGCGACGATGTACGCAAGTTGGACGATCCCCGTGCAGCAGCTGGTGACCACTGCATTCTGGTCGGACATGGTGGGTGGAAGTTTTTCGCCTGAAAGACACCCAGCAAACCCAATTGCTGCCCATGACATCATTCCCGCTGAGGTGCCAAGTTCCAACTGGCACCTAAGGGGAGATTAGGGTATGGGTCTGCCTTTTGTTTCATATTGTTTCCACTGCCTGTGAATTTTAATGATACTATGCCCAGAACAGGTGGTAGTATCATTACAGCAGGTGGCAGGCCACCAACACCAAGGACATTGACACATTCAGATGCTGTGAGATCCCCATCAAATACACCTGTACCGCTGTGAACAGAGTGGAGTTTGGAGCCATTTGGCAAGTCAAGGGATACTTGAAGATATAGTATGTCAGGATCACCCCGCGGATTGATCCGGCAGTATCCAGCATCTGGCAAGTATCCGGCGCGGGTTCGGAATGGATACCCGGCATCTGGCACTACCTGGCAAAGTATCTGGCACTCATCTGGCATCCAGCAAGTATCTGGCAGGTATCTGGCTGAAG